>WAAB01025686.1:235993-334204 GCA_013389865.1 Piaya cayana | reverse complement strand
ACCCTCCAGCAGATCAACACTTCCAGCCAGCTTAGTGTCGTCTGCAAACTTGCTAAGGGAGCACTTGATGCCTTCATCCAGGTCATTGATGAAGACATTGAACAGGACTGGACCCGGCACTGAGCCCTGGGGAACACCACTTGTAACTGGTCTCCAGCTGGATTTAACACCATTTCCCACCACTCTCTGGGCCCAGACATCCAACCAGTTTTCCACCCAGGAGAGTATGCGCCTGTCCAGGCCAGAGGCTGACAGTTTCCGAAGCAGAATGCTGTGAGAAACTGTGTCGAAGGCTCTACTGAAGTCCAGGAAGACCACATCCACAGCCTTTCCCTCGTCCAGTAGCCGAGTCACTTTGTCATAGCTCAGACATGTTCCCTCCACTGCCCTGTCCCACACATTCATCTTATTTTCAGTCTCAACATAGAGTTTAACAAGAATGACCTTCCAGAAGAAAAGATTTCACTAAGACTTTCTGCCTACTGGAAAGGAATAAAAAACGGTGATTATTTCAATCAGTTTAAGAGTCTCTCTAACAGATTGGCACCACATGAGTCACTTTTATCATTTCATGGTAATTCAGATCCCAAGATGAGAAGGAAGATGTACAATACTTGTGACATTTCCACCTGCTCCACTTTGCAGTTGTGCATATGTATCTCAATCAGGCAATCATGTTTATATTAAAATAAACAATCACCAAATGTTCTCATTAAATACAGGTACAACCTTTTCTAGTATACCTGAAAAAAAAAAAAGTACTTGAGAAACAATGGGTTTTAATTGTTGCTTTTAAATCCAGTGGAGTTTTCCCTGCTGATCCTGAAGTCAGTTCCCTCAACTAATCCTACAAGAAGTCCCTGCTGACAATGAGCCAGAATCACCTCAGTGAGAGCAAAAAAAAATCAGACTTCACCATGAAAACATTTTCCCTGCATGTCCTAAATATTCCTCCATTTACAGACATCTTTTACTGAAACATCTTAAATTCACTGTGGCAAATATCTTCCTTTTTTGTTTACAATTTTAAACATGAATATACCATTATGATCCCTTCCCATATGAAGGTCAAACTGCAAACACCAGACTTCAAAAGTATTTCAGTGACTGCAGCCTGTATTTTGGTTGCTATTCTCTGCTTTCTCTCCGATTGTCCACAAAAAGATGCTCAGAGAGCAGCTACAGGGTCACTAATCTCACTTAAGGATTACCACCTTCCCTATCAATTTCATGCACTTGAATATACAGAACTAGAATAACATTAGCTGTTTCTGTTGTCATAAACTGTTGCTCAGTAGTTTTCTTCTGGTAGCACTGTTCTTCCAAGTTAATTTCCCTATCAATAGGTAGGTTCCCCCCTCCCCCAACCTGGGTATTTATAATTCATATTTGCTTCCCAAGGTTGAAATATGCTTTGCTACATCTGGGTGATATGATGACCTTTTGTGTATGAATATTCAAGACACTATCTAACTAACACCTTGCATATGCTTCCTGTGCATATGTGCCATTTATCCATTTGTCTCTGGGTGCTCATACATCAGTTCAGAAAGCATCCAGGGCTTAGACCTTCCAGATAAAAAGCTGGAAAAAGTGTCAGCCAGTATGGGAACTCCGCAGGGAGCTGGAGGCCTGGTTCAACAGGAGGTTGTGATGCCCTGCTCAGAATGGTGTTCATTTTAGACCAGCTGAACCAATGTTCTCCCTGCTTGCCTCTGAAACAGCGTTGCACACCAGTATTTCCCTTTGCTGCCATGATGCAATTCAAAACCACATTTTCTGGTGGTTGCAAACGGATGGGTACAATTAGAAGAAACACAACATAAATCAAAATATTAAAGGATTTAGAAAAGCAGCTATAGATTAACACACTAATTTTTCAGGAAATGACATCAAATGGATACATAGTACTTTAAATTTTGTGTTGTTTAAACAAAGTATGAAATACCACAATTATTCAAAACCAGTGTTGCAAAAGTCATACTTTAATAAAAAAAAGACAAAACAAACAAATATATTATTATAAACATATGGCTTGACAGAATCAAAGCACATGCTCCCTCTGCTCCATCCCAGTTTTCAAACAAACTATAATCATAAAGTTCTCCCCTCCCTCCAGAATATTCTTCTTTAGGGCATTTATAGTAGGCAGTTAAAAGTTGTTAACGTATTTTCATCGTCATTGTGTTCAATATGTATTTGCTTCATGTAATGACATTATCCCTAAACCCATGTTTTAATTATATTTAACTTTGGAGTGAATTACCATATCATTGTAGGGTTTTAAAACTCCGAACTGCTCAGAAAACAATTTTGACATTATTCTAACACAACTTTACAAAATCATGAAAGGTTTATTTCAAGTGACACAAGAATACCACAAGCAAGAACACCAGAGAAAATCCTTCTGCATGACATTTGTAATACTCGAAAGCTAACTCAACATGATCTCACTGTAGTAGCAATAGGACACAGAAACTATAAAATCACCTTTAAAAGCCCAGTATGTACTCCTTATCTGAGGACTTTATAGCCTCCAGTAGTGGCACAGTTGGCCAGCAAATGTGAGAAAAATTTAATTTTCAGTTGACTTACTGGCTTAAATGGCTAGGTTAATGAAGCTGAGGCTATTTTGTCCACGTACTCATTTCTCTTGGTGGTCTCAACAGTACTGCCTCAGTAGCCAGACTCCTCAGAAAGCTGTGCCAAGAGGAAGCTCTCATGCTTCCACATGCAGGATGGTATGCAGCCACAGATAAATGGAGGTGGGCTAGCGGTTGGACCAGATGATATGTTAATGAAAACTCTACATATCCCATCTCTGTTGTACCATGTTGGTCTTACACTCAGTAATGTTAGAATCATAGAACAAGGTTGNCCATTCCCTCTTGTCCTGTCCCCTGTCACTTGGGAAAAGAAACCATTACCCTCCTCTCTACAACCTCCTTTCAGGTAGTTACCGAGAGCAATGAGGTCTCCTCTCAGTCTCCTCTTCTCCAGGCTAAACAACCCCAGCTCTCTCAGCCTTTACTGCATTCAAAGTTGCTATTGAGTAAGAGCAGCGACTGGTTGAGCTACTGAATCACTAATGGCCCGCCTGATGCATTAACAGGGAGTCAGGTAATCCTAGACATAACAGTTGAATAAACCAACTGCTATTAGTAAACTCTGCCACAAACCAGTCTCCTCAAAAGAGATCTGTTTAGAAGACTTCAATTAAATTCCAACTTTTTATTAAAAAGTTTTAACGTGTGTGTATATGTATTTTGCTACTACTTTTTTCCTCTGTCATTAATCAATTTGATATAGAATTCTTCAAGAATATCTTGCATATTGACCTATATTTAAAAGGTCATTGGCAGCGTTGTTCACAAAGACCTACATACTCTGGACTCTATTAAAGATGTTTATTATTGTCGATGTTGATAGCCTTGGTTTTAAGTATAAAGCAGAAATCAAAGAATAGACAGATAACAGCACCTCAGAAATGTATCAAATTTCCACTTTCATTATTGCTACAGAGATATTTTTCTGCATAGCATTTCTCACTCAGATCATAAAGCAATTTCTAGCAGAGGGTCAGCAGTATTTCTACATACTTTAATAAACCTTAGGACAGCAAGCATAGGACTTGCTCCAGGCCATTTGTTCAACTTGCACCCAAAGTACAATCCCCATTACCTAGCCCACAAGTGAGAGAATGGTTTGGGTTGGAAGGGAGCTTAAACATCATCCAGTTCCAACCCCACTGCCACGGGCAGGGGCACCTCCCACCAGACCATCCTGCTCAAGGCCCCATCCAACCTGGCCTTGAAGACTTCCAAACAGAGAGCATCCACCACAAATCCAGGTGCTAGAACTTCTCTCCTTCCCGTCTGTCAAATGGCAGGAATACCTGTGCGTCTCGCCTGCTGCCCTGCTGGCCACACCTTTCCTTCTGCGGGTCCCTTTCTTTAGGCCAAAACACAAATGCCGAGGTGGCCTCCCTTCTCCTGGCTTCAGCCAGCCCTCAGCCCCGCGTCCTCAGGCCGTGAATGCTGTTCTGGCGCAGGCAGGGAGATTCCCGCAGGCTTTGGACCCCTGACCCATTTATTTCGCACCGAGGAGCGCCCAGGACGAACACCTATGCAACAAGACGGCGTGTCGCCCTCTGGGCCCTCCCCGGCCTCCAGACCCTCTGGCAGCGGGGAGACCTGGTAGAGAAGCAAAGGGAGCCCGCGGGGAGCTCGGCCCGATCCCTCCGCTCCGGGGTGGGGGGTGGGGGGGGTAGGCGGCCTCCGGGGACCCCGCTCCGCACCCACCGACTTCCGCGTCGCGGCCCCTCTGCGCATGCGAAGGTAGCACCGGCGTTCCCGCCCCGCGAGGGCTGCCCTGGCCGTACCACTGTGTGCCTATTGCGTGGGGGGAGGCGGAAGGGGGTATTGGCTCCAGCTACCTCTGAGAAGCCTTAGCCCCCGCCTAAGCTTCGTCATAGAGAACTCTTTCCCTTATCGATTCCACGGGTGCCTTGCAAGCTTACTTCTTTCCCCGTTCCCGCTGCCGATATAATCCAATTTCCCCCCCGAGAACGCGCTATGGTATACGCCGCTCCCAGCTGATCCGGTGGTTTGGCGAAACCATCCGGCTCAGGACAGGGGGAAGCGAGTCGCCGGAACGCGCGGGGAGTGTGGAAAGGGGGGGGCGCACATACACGACTCGTATTGTTGAGTCACAAAGCCGAGCGGCGGGGCAACGGCGGGTGCGCGCGCCCCGTCGCGACAGCGGGGTCGCCATCGGCACCGTTGCGCGGGAGGCGCCGCTGAGAGCTCTGCTCCGCCGCAGGCCCGGCCGGCAGGGCGCGGCCTCCCCCGTCCTNGGGAGGGGGCGTGTGTGTGCGTCCCGCTGTCTCCTGGGGGGGCGGCGGTGACCGGGGCGGGGGAGGGCACCGTGTGGCCCCAGTGTTGCCCAGGGGTGGGTGCCGGCCCCGAGGCCTCGGGGACCGCTGGGGGTGGGGTTGAGGGGGGTNGGAAGCGAGTCGCCGGAACGCGCGGGGAGTGTGGAAAGGGGGGGGCGCACATACACGACTCGTATTGTTGAGTCACAAAGCCGAGCGGCGGGGCAACGGCGGGTGCGCGCGCCCCGTCGCGACAGCGGGGTCGCCATCGGCACCGTTGCGCGGGAGGCGCCGCGGAGAGCTCTGCTCCGCCGCAGGCCCGGCCGGCAGGGCGCGGCCTCCCCCGTCCTCCTCCTCCCTCTCAACCCCCCCCACTCCCTCCCCGTGCCGCGTCCCCAGTGGTCGCGCCCAGGCTCCAGCTGACCGGCCTGGAATCCCGGCCGGGAGCCCCCCCCGTCGCCGCCGCCGCCCCGGCCCCGCCATGGGAGACGCCGGCAGCGAGCGCAGCAAAGCGCCCAGCCTGCCCCCGCGCTGCCCCTGCGGCTTCTGGGGGTGAGCGGGGCCGCCGGGGGGGCCGGGGCTGAGGCGGCGGGGCGGGGGCGGCCGGGGAGGGGGCGTGTGTGTGCGTCCCGCTGTCTCCTGGGGGGGCGGCGGTGACCGGGGCGGGGGAGGGCACCGTGTGGCCCCAGTGTTGCCCAGGGGTGGGTGCCGGCCCCGAGGCCTCGGGGACCGCTGGGGGTGGGGTTGAGGGGGGTGGGCTGGTTGGTGGCTTCCCGGTGCAGGCGGGTTTCCCGGAGGGGGCGCCTCCCCGGCCGGGGCCTGCCCGGAGCTCCTCGGCCTTCCTTGGCCCCGGGGGGCCTGGTACAGCCCTGCCCCGCGCCCGGGAACGGGGCAGCCTGACGAGGGTAAAAAAAAGGCCAGGGATCAAAATATACTTCTTTCTGCACCTTACGAAGGCAGGGCGGTTCGTAACAGATAAGGTTCTCGTTAGCTGTTGGCCGATTCCCCTTTTGGGAAGAAGGAAGTAGGGTCATTCCTGTTTGCCAAAGGTAAAAAAAAAAGTAAGCTTGTTCCCAGCTAAACTCCTGTCATCTCCAGGGTCACGTCTGCTGAAGATGTTTGCATTATAAGGTAATTTTTAAAACAAAAATTCAGATGTATCATGGCAGACAGACATGATCATAAAGCACCCATAACGTGTATTGCAGAAACATTAGTCCCTAATGTTCTTATTTATGGAAAGTTCAAAGAATCCGTGACTAAATAGACTTTTGAGGGCCCACCTGAGATTTATACTTGTCTGTGATTGTACCTTCTCTGGATTTATGTTATGCGATTTAAAGTACTCTTGGGGAGGGGAGACTGAGAGGAAAGAGAAGCAATAAGAGTGATTTAGTGGTGTCACTGTACATTTGATTGGTTTGTTGGAGTAGCACAATTTTAAATGAAATCCCATTTTTGAGTTATGACAGAAGTGGAAACTGCAACAAATGCCATGGCCCTGCTGGGAGTGATCTTGCAAGATAGACTATAAATATATGGTAAATTTTTTTTGTTTACTTTTGTTTTGTTTGGTTCCCACGTTTGGGCCTGGTGAGTTCTGTAATGTAGTACAAAGCAAGTTGCTGCTATCTCCAGTGTAATGTACTGTTTTTTGTAACGTGATACTGATGTGGAAGGGGAGTTGCAGAAAGCTGGAAGTGAACTTTTTCTTTGGACTGAATTTCTTGGCTAGTTCAGTATGTTGTGATAAGGAGAAAGAAATCTCTTGCTTCATGTTCAAGGATCTGAATGGTGACAGGAGGCTGTGTTCAAGGGTCTGCTTAATGGTTACAGGAGGCTCTCAAGAAAACCCATTGCCTTTAAAGCTACTGCTTTTATTTTTTGGGTTTTTTTAACACACATTGCTCATGCACAGGCAACTATCGAAAAGGGGCTGGGTTTTTTTGCTCTCCCCTCCTCCCTGGGTGTCATCCATGCAATGGTGTTTCTTATAAGATATTTTTGAAAGACAGAACTATGAAAAAAGCTCACTTTATCCACCAATATAGTGAATAAATTAATCTGGTTTTCAGGTTTTTTAAGCGTCTGCCAAGTGCCTTTCAATACACGGTGGCAAACTACATATCTCTTCTTTCATTTAAAAAAGCCTAACCAAAAGCCATCAAAACCCAAAACTCTGCTGTCAGCCTCCATAGTTTGATGGTTTTTTGTACTCCTCAGTCCTCAAGAAACTTCTGTCACCTTATCCTTAGTTACCTAGGTCTTGCTAGTGCTTGTAGAGATCTGTTACTAAATCTGTTTAGACCTGCCCTTCTAGGGAAGCTGCATTGGCAGGGGTCCTTAGGGGGTCACAGTTTCATGTCAGCTCTCTGAAGAAAGTAAGTAATGATAGCAGAATGATTTATATGCATCTAAAGTTGGAATTCTGCTGCTCTAGATGTCAATCTACATTATCACTAGCAATGCATCTTAAGACAGAGTCTTATCTGTGACTTTCATGTCCCGTTTATGTGTCTGTCAAGTCACATTTTGGAATATTTGCAATATTTGCACTGTTTCTGCAGGACATTTAAGGCTATAAAAGCTCAAACTGAAATATATAATTTAATGTAATAGTTTTCATGAGATAAAGCAATGTAGAGGAATAGTGTTGCTTTCTGTTCCCTGGTCCCCTTCAGTCCAGTGGTTGAGAATCCTTTCATGGTTGTTCTTGAGTGAGTCTGAACCATGTAGACAGCACAACAATTCAACGTCAGTGGGTCAAACAACAGGGTCTAGATTTTGCCAAGTATGAAAGACAGTGATTTTTTTTAATTGATTTTATATAATGCTTAGTCAGGACTGCAGTAAGATGCACATTTTCTACAGTAATCTGCAAATACAGTAGACATTGAGGGAAATACTTCACTTAATGCTTCTTTTAGTAAACTGTGGGTCTCTGGACTAAAATTTGCCTGTTGGTTAAACAATGATAGAAGTAGTTCCTAAGATGCATGTTGATATTGGTATCATGCAAAGAGATTACAGGTGAAGCTTAGTATGTACTATTGCATTAATGTTGGAGAGTTTCTTCTAAATGTTTAGTTTTGCATTAGAAATTCAGATCTTGTAGGTTGTAAGAATCTCTAGTGACTTGAGAACTACTAAACTCTTGATGTTTCAAGATCTAAGAGATTGAAAAATGAACAGCTGAAAGAAGGGACTTGAGAGAATACTGTTCAGAACTTGTGAAACATCTGCTTAAGATCAGCGGCTAACATTTGCTTACCTTTTGTTGAAGATCACAGAATCCATCCTTAAATCTTCGGCAGACTTGCCCTTCATTTTAGAATGTCCATTCTGTCATTTCTGCCCAAGTAAAATTCACATGCAGCACAGAGATGATCTTTTTATTTTACAAAATCATTGCAGTTACCCAGATAATTTGAACTGGGAAACCTCATCCATGTTCATGTTGTTTATGAAAAATTCACATGACTTATTGCTTGGAAATATTTTGCTCCTCTTCCTATTTTAATGTCATAAATTCCTGTCAGTTGCAACTATCTCACTTTTTATTGGAATATTCTTAGTACACAAAGGTTAGAAAGGTAGCAGTATGCAAATTGGGGTTTTTAGGTTACTTCATGTAGAGTTCATGCTGAGCTTAACTTCTCATTGTTATGGTCTAGAATAATTCTTTCTTCTTTTTTCCTGATTAACAGACCATGTAGTGCTTTAGGATTTTTTTTCTTAAATTAGTGGATTTCAGAAGCTTGTTTCATTTTATAGCATATATAAAATCTTCAGCTCTAAGTTAATAAATACATGAAAATATTACTATATGTGTATGTTTCAGTTAAGCCTTTTTTCTTATTAGAAATGAGGCATAATCCTTTAATGGACTACATCTTGGCAGTTCCCCATTGGCTTTAAAGGTCTCCATGAAGGTTTTACTTGTGTATAGCTCATCTGAGGGTAGGGGCATTTACTATTACATGATTTGATGCAAAGATGAGACTTGCAAACTAAAATATTCCTTGGCTGGTAAAAGCAGATACCGTGAAGGAGTGTGTCAGAGAGGGTAATAATTTAATAGACCTATTTGAACAGTACTCACTGCTGCTTAATTTTCTTACAGTCCAGACTGATACCATACCATTGCATTCACTGCATTAGAACCATGAAACGGAAATATGTTAATGATCATAAAACAAATGAATTCCATTCTTGCAGTGGTGGCAGCCAGCAGGAAGTTGATTGAAAACACAGTATGATGAGTTTCATCTCATCTTATTTTTGGCAGCTATAAGGTACTGTAGTCTAATGGCAGTGATGTTTGAGAACATGCCAGCAGGGGTTTTGCATGATGTTGCCATTTGTTCTGCCTTTCTCTGACACTGCGTGCATCATATGTGTGATGAGACATTGTGCCCCAAGCATTTGTGCAGGCCCAATCCAGAGTTTGTTTCTGAATCTGGATTTTCCAGTCACTTATGTGTCATCAGGTCCCTGCCACGCCAATCTGGCTCTTTTCTCAATTTTGTTTACTAAAATTAAACATTTGATCAAATGGTGAGTCATTTAACATAAGCATGATTAGTTTGTGACTGTATGTCACCAAAGCTTGCTTTTAGCTTCTGTACAAATAATGACTATGCATATAAATGATATTAAGAAACCTCTTTTCTGGTTTTCTGGCTAGTCTTTTCCTTCCTTTTTTTTTTTTTTTAGCAATTACAGCTGTTCATTCCATATGAACTTTCAGTGACTGTCCTTTTAATAAATACTTTCTGGTCTCATAGGCTGCATCGGTCATTGTGAGTGCATATGTCCTTCATAAACCTAATTTTGACTTAACCACTTTTGAATCCTCACATAGATGTTCCTAAATGAGGCTTGAGAAAACTGTTGAACTACATACCTTTCCCTCTGAGGATTAGTTTTCACTGGGCTTGTATCATGCAGTTTTTTAACCAGGCTTTTTCTATGGATCAGATGCTAGAATAAGCAACGAATTTGTGAGTTCATGAAAGACAATGTTTGTGCTACTGAACAAGTTATTGTTTATTAGATCTCGGCATTAACTGAGGTCTTTGAGTGAATAGTAAGCAGCGAGGATCAAATAAGGTGCTTTGGGGTAGCTGTATGTGGGTAGTGCTGTATGAGAGGCAGGATTTCTCTGCAGTTACTGATGATTAGAAATGGTATTTCTTCCCCCTAAAGTGATGAATTGATTTAAATCGATAATTTAATCATAGAATCACCAAGTTGGAAAAGACCCACTAGATCATCAAGTCAAACCATTTCTATCAAACACTAAACCATGCCCCTGAGTGCCTTGTCCACCCGTCCCACAAACACCTCCAGGGAAGGTGATTCAACCACCTCCCTGGGCAGCCCGTTCCAATGCTTAATGACCCTTTCTGAGAAAATTTTTTTCCTAATGTACAGCCTAAACCTCCCCTGGTGGAGCTTGAGGCTATTCCCTCTTGTCCTGTCCCCTGTCACTTGGGAGAAGAGGCCAGCTCCCTCCTCTCTACAACCTCCTTTTAGGTAGTTGTAGAGAGCAATGAGGTCTCCCCTCAGCCTTCTCCAGATGACACTTATGTTTTTGCTACCTTGTACAAGACCTAAACCATTTTTCTGTGAGTAAGATAAAAGCTTGTTGCAAATGCTTATAGGCCATCAATTATAGAAAACTAACTGATTGGAATCATGTAATTAATTTGTCTGCTGTGGTCCTTGTGCTATGTTTGGTCTTAGATTCATATTAAAAATACTTGAGTACTGTATTATTTCTTTTTTTTTTAATGCATGAACCTATTTATCCTTGGGTTAACTAGAAGCAGTCCATAGTTAAAGCCATTGTTAACTTCTGTAACATATCTACTGGTGGTAACACTGATAGAAGTGACAATTTTTTTTTCTGTTAGTTAAAGAGAGCCTGAGGAATTATTTTATTTGCAACTCTTCCTAGGAAGTGCTACAGAGGAAGTCAACAGGCATTGGAGAGACACTGGAATTCTTTGATTGGATCTTAGTTTTAGAAGATATTACAAATTATGAGACATAGAGAAGCCTCTACCTGAGGAGTGAGGGGTGAGGAAATGGAACTTGGTCATGTTCCCTGCTTGAATAAGAATATGCAGAATAAAGAATGATAAATTATAAGGGTCTTGTGATTTTCCTCAGTCATAATACAGTTGGAAAAGCATCTCAACTGAAGTCAAAAGCTAAAACTTTTTTTTTTCTTTTTTTCACTTTTCTACGCAGTAAGCAATTGCTGCAGAAGCTTACCTTTAGGAATAGGGGTTATTGGCAGTTGAAGTAAAAGCAGATGAACTGGATTTAATACTTTAACTGTAATAAGCTCTTTGCTAGGAATGTGAAAACAATGCTTTCCTTTGTGGTGCTTAATAGAATAGACAAAACAGAAAGGAGATTTTGTTATTTAATGAAAAACAGCTGTTCTGGATCAGACCAAAGATGCATCAAGCCCTGTTTCTGATTTGGGTGATAAGTGATGCTGGGGGAATAAGCATAAGGACAGAGCATGCAGTAATGCTTATCATGGTCTACCTCCTTTGCTTCTGGCAGTCTGTCATAAGGTTGTCCTCTGTTTCATAGATTTATGGCTTAGTAGGTCTTACCTGTTTTTTTATTTGTGTAATGACTTCATGGATCCATATGTACTTTTGACCCTCACAACATCTTCTGGCAAGTAGTTCCACAATTTAACCATGAAGAAAAAGAATTGTTTCCTTTAACTTGCTGTGTGATAATTCTACAGAGTGAATAAATTCAAACAGGTGGAATATGAGGGCTTTTCATTTAAGACGATCCAAATAATAAGCCTACTTGATTTAAAATGTCTTTCACTTCTTCAGTGAAGCAAGAATTTCAGAAAACATTTGCTTAAACCATGAATTTATTAAAAATCTTTACATAAAATGTTTTACAGATATCTTCTATTTGTAGAGGGATGCAGTGCTAATTATAGGTAGACTTTTAATCTAACTGTAACTTTTTTGTTGATGAGAATGAAATTCAGTGTCATACCTGCTGCTTCTGTATGTGGAACTAACAGGAGAGAAGTAGATTGTGTGCTGCTTTTTGAAGCTTGGAAAGTTAAAAATTACAGTGTCCAGGTCACCTCCCAGGTTTCTTTCATTCTTCTTGTCAGTCAGTACCTTTCGCATGTCTTTCGTAAACTCTGATTAGTTGAAGATTTTGTGATTTGGACAGTGCTAATGATTATTCCACTCTTAGTGCTATGAAATACCTGTCAACACTACAACCTGTCAACAAAATGTTCAACTGTTGTATGGTAGCAAAGATGTGTTGTTGTGGTTTTTATGTTGCTTCATTTATTGAACATGGTTAAGGAAATTCTGCTGCTGTTCTTAACTGTGTAAATTTTAACCACTTTAACATGAAACTTCCACAAAACCTTTATTGTTGCTGCTTATTTGACTTGGACATCCTGGAGAGCACATTGGGTTTGGAGACCTGCTGAAGGCTTGAAATGGTAGAAGCATCAGTATTTCCTCTAAAGTGTTGAAATTGGTGATAAAAAGCGTTAACTTTGGGGAATGAGTCTTGATGGGGATATTCTTTGGAAGTGTTTGGTTTTGAATTGAATATTTTCACTAACATGGTGTGCCAATGATTATTGGATTTTAAAATTGTTTTAAATTAGCTGTTTGTGAATATAAATAGAAACAGGTTTCTTTAGAAGCGCTTGGTGGGAATGATAGATATGATAGATTTTCTTAGCAAAACATTACTTCTGTTATTTGCAGTTTAAAATTTCACTCTATCTCCTCAAGCATGCAACCTTGAGGATGCTTTTGGACAGTGTTTGATCTTGATTATGGTGAAACCCTTATTTGGATCTGGGAGGTAAACTTCAGTGTAAGCAGGTAGATTACATTGAAGTCTTCTGCTTTGTTTTCCCTTCTCTTTTGCTTAAATGGCAAAAAATCTTCCTATCTTTTCAGTATGGGCACAGCTCACTAGCAGGGAGTCCCTTCTCTCTTCTTGGGAGAAGTCAAAAAACAGACGATAGCTGCTGCATGAATTGACTTCTCTGTCAGTTTAGAGTATTTGCAGATATTAGAAAGGCATCTTCTCAGGGCACTGAGAAGGCCACAGAAGAAAATGCTGTTAAGGACAATATATGCAGACAGTGCAGAATGATTCTGAAAAACACTTTCTGAAAATAAATTCATTTTGTGGATGACCGCCATCCGTAGTTTCAGACCATAGAGACGATGTTAACGCACAGCAGAAATGAGCTGATGTTTTTATATTTTGTAAAAATGCCCAACCATTATCTTTCAATTAAAGAATTTGAAGTAAGTTTTTTGGTGTGTGTATGTGTGGGGTTTGTTTTTTAAAATAATACAGATTAATTGAATTGATGGGAATTTTATATGCTTACGGAGTGAGGAGTTTAAACTTTAGAGTTTTATTAAGGCATCAGTCTGAAATCTTGTCACTCGGAAGTCAAACGGTGTACTGTAGTACTGAGCTCTATTTACTGTGAAGTATTCTTTACCTGTACTCAGGAAAATGTATTAATTGAAGGGGTTTGATATGCCATGAATTGAAGAATGAAGACATTTGCAGTTGTCTGTTGAATTTCTCTGTTAAGAGCATCTGAGTAGTAGCATTGTAGTTAAGTGCAGTACATGCCTGTACAGAGAAGGTGTATTAGGAAATTGTTGATGAGGTTTTTTACACTTAACCGGTCCTCTGGGGTCTTCCCTGCAGCAGGGACTATTCTTTATGAAAGAATTGTAGGTATCCCGTTTGCTTCCTGCTTTTTAATCTGGCCACCATATGCATCCTCTGAACTCATAACAGTGTAGGTAAATAGGAGAAAGATAAATTTCAGTTTCTAAATGCTGTAGTATTTTTATTAGTGGTTTAATTTTTATTAGTGGCTTTATTTTTAAAGTTACTTTCATTGATATTATGTTCTTTAAAAAAATATTTTGACAAGTGTTGGATTGCTGGTGTTTAGTTTATGTCATTTAAACAGACTAACTGAAAGTTATGAAAAAATTTGAATGGAGTTAAAAAATTATTTTCCTAAAATAATTTTAATAAGCAGTCGGACAAACTGAGAGAAGAAGAGGTCGTTTGATTGCTATCTTTAGTTTCTAGCTCTTTAGTCCATGTAGATTCTGATGCTGGGTGAGTTGTTTAATATGAGGGCCTGTTTTAGTAATGTATATGTTTAGCTTTTCATTATTTGAATGTAGAAATCGTGTTTAGTTTCTAAGGGCTTAAGGAAGGGGGAGAAGAAAGGAGCACAATACTAGATCCGAGGTAGTGGTTTTGTTTTGTATTTTTTTTCGAAAAAGCAGATTGGTTCCATGATAACCTCCTGTTTGTGCACTTAAAAAACCAAAATCCAAAGTCATGTCTTCATTGACTTAATTGCTAAAACACAACCAGCCTTGACAATATGACTATTTTGGATATCAGCCCTGTCGCCACAGCAACATTTTGATCTCTAATTATATGTTGTTAGAAGTGTCTTATAGGAAGTTGCATCTGTAAGAAGGTAGAATGTGGTCATTTAGCGGGAGACCCTCAGTACTGGAAACTGTATTATCCTTCTAACTGTTATTAGATGCTTTTTGGGTCCAAGATACTGTTAAGGAGTTTAGCTTTTTGATAAATTGATTATTTGTCTTCGAAATTTTCTTTAACAAATATCCAATATTAGTGAAATGCATTTTTAGCTGGAGAAAGGTGAATCTTAGGTCAGGTACTGCTGACACCAGCTTGCAAGATGGGGCATTAAGTGTTGGATATAGTGATATTCTTCATTGTTTAATGTCCTGGTGTTACTTGTTTTTTTGTAATCTCCTTCACTAAACTAATGGACAATAATGGTTTATAAAATTGTCTCCATGTTAACAAGGGTTTGCTTATTCATGCAGCTAAGTTTCAACTGTTCCCCTAAATTGTTAACATGTTAATCAATTTAAAATCTAATAATTTCTATTTTTGGAATTGGCTTTTGACTGTGTACCTTCTGTACAGTGAAGTACAGTGTGAATGAAAGCATTTTTAACATTGTGTGTTTCCATAATAAAAGTTCTTTCCAGTTTTCTTTTGCAAGCATGTTAATGTAATCATTCAATTTTTAGTATGAAAAAAAATATATGAAAAGAGTCTTGATTTTTAAAAATACAATTTTAGAAGTAGTTCTTTGAGGGAGCTGAAATATTGGGTTTTTTCATGTTATTTTTGCACAGATGTGTGGATGGATAGTCAGCTGTGCTGTAACTGATAAAAGGGTTTTAAGATTAATCAGTGACTTCTCTAGGTATTAATTCATTTTAAGCTTTCAAAAGAAAGCAATTGGCAATAGTGTTTGAATATTTCAAATATATTTTCTTGGTATTGGGGCTTTTTGATTAATACTTTAATGCAAAGTAATTGAAATTAAACTTGCCTTGGAAATAATAATTAGCTTAAGATGAAGCAAATTGACTCTTCATTTGATTTCTGGAAGTGGACTATGCTGCTTGTAACTCCTGATGTTGTCAAATACATGGAGTGTTTGTGATACTTCCAAAATGCTTATTTTACAGTATATTTCTTTTTACATATTTAGTTAGAAGTGGAAGTGTTGAATGTCTCTATATATTTTTTCTTTTGTCTGTAGTTTGTTAACAGTGGGTTTTATTTTGGACACAGGGCATCTTCCTGTTTTAACTTACTGCTGGGGTATTGTGATTCAAAATAGTAGACACTGTTCCTCTAATGCTGATTTTTTTTTTAATACATCTTAAACTTATTACAAGAGTTTAGCAACTATAAACTGGTAAAGATAGGGATGGTAGAATGTTCCTTTTTTAATAAATGTCCCTGTCTTGACGTTTAAGTTTAGAAAGGTTTTATTATTACTTCTGCCACTGATGTACTGGGTGACAGTCAGTTGCTTCATTGAAGTGAATCGCACACCACACTTCATTTAATTCCATAGTGCTTTAGAAGCCTTGAGAGATAGGTGTTTGTTTTAAATCAGAACTTGCTGTAGGACAATATTATCCCATTGACATGTTGTTTCCAAGGATGTTCATGTAGAAGCAAGTGTTCTTGGTGGGTGGAGGAAGTCTCTTTCAATCAGAAGAGTTGCTATGCAATTAGAATAGCAAGAACCGCCTGCATTACACATCTACAAGTCTCAGGTGTCGTGATGAAGATAGGACCCCATTATTATCTATTATTCTGTGATTCAGTCTCTCCTTTGACTATTAATGTTCTCATGTGACTAATCCAGGAAAGACCAGAAATCTTTCTGGTGAATAATTAACACTTCCAGTCCTGCTCAAGTCACTTGTGCAGACTCAAAACCAGTCTCGTTTATATCATTACATAGTAAACTAAACTAAACTGACATCATTCTTTCAAAATAAATTAAAATACTAGAAATTCCTTTGTTGCCTGTCGCAATGGAACTCGGGCACTACAGGTTAGGATTCAGTTGCCTGAGTTGACATGTCTTATGAAATTCAGATAACTGAAATTACTGGTTGCTTTTGAAACTGCTGTAATTGGAAACACAAACTAAACAGAATTAGACCAGGGCTTTGTGAAACTTAAACCTACAGCTTTTAGAGTCTGCTGTAATTTTGGGATTTTTTAATGTGTCTTCAGGTCAGGTTTTTAGCACGCTGTTAGATGCCATTGAGACAGGAGGTGATTTAGCTGCTTTCTTATTAAGATTCTTCCTGTCCTTATTATTTCAGTTTGCTGATTTAGTAGTGGGCTTCTGACTTCTGTTAGCAATGTGTTTGTTTGTTAAAAACTTTAATACAGAAGTGCTTTTAAGTAGTGTTTATGTTGCGTTTGGAAATGTTGAAAGCATCATGTGTGTGTGGGTTATTTATATTTTTATATATAAATATATACATAACTATTGCAACTTTTGATACAGAATTATAAACAACTGAAATGGCGACTTCTGAAGCACTCATAGGTGCATTGTGTAGCTAGTGACTTACTGTAGCACAGAAGTCCCTGTGTGTTTATCAATTTTCAGGATGAAACCAGCTATAAAATAAATGTTTTGTGTTTGAGCATGACTTTGACTAACTGTACTAAAAGTATTTTTTCTGGTGTGAATGTCATTAAAATAAAATCAGAGAAGATCTTGCATTTTTTTTTTAAAAAATACTTTTGAGCACTGCTTAAGGCTACTCAGTCAATAGATACTTTGGTCAATTTATAGTCCAAATAGATTTGTACCCTTTTTAAGGGTATGTAGTAAGATTGTGACACAAATGGGTGCTCCAAAGTCTTGTCTATGTGGATGTCTGTGAAGGCAGTTGGAGAAGGGGATAAGGGAAATGGTGTACATGATCCTTATCTTATAATTTATTATTAGATGGCTAATCAACATTGCTTTCCTTTCTTCTGCTTAGCTTTCTTGTCCCTCAGCTATGCATTACAAATTCTGAAGGTAGATGTTACAATTTTAGGCCAGCTTGTGGAGATAGAGGCTTTTCTTCAGTATTTGAGGAAGCTGGTCTACTTTAGCTAAGTGTATCTGTAGCTGTTACCTGTGTCTCAATTTTACCTGTATCCTTAAATTGTCCAGGCTGCAACAAAGCTACTACTAAGACATGAAATATGTGTGTGTTCTACCAGCTAGCTGGACAGATGGGCTGTATTAATGTTTCTGTATGTTTGTTGTCAGCTGTTTAATTTGTGGCTTTTGCTCAAAAACTACTGTTTCTGCTAAGACCACGTAGCAGGATGTATAGCAAACACTGAATGTGGTGTTATCCTTACAACAAAATATATAAATTGCTAGTTCAATTTGTACCATCTGAAGATGGGCATGGATATGTTTAATTTGCTTTGATTCTAGTTGAATTAGGCAGGTATTTTTTCTTTGAAAGTGTGTGGATAACATTTTACCTTCCTCTGACAGAATGAAACATCTACATAAATTTATTTGAGAAAAATGATGCACAGTAGCTGAAGAGCTAACACTTTCATCTGCCAGTATACTGTTTGTAAGAGGTAGAGTCTAAGGTAAAAGTGTTGTGAAGTAATAGAGGGAGAAAACAATGTATGTCATATACATCATATATGAAGATCATAGTTTACGTATCTGCTATTCATTCATTTTACAGTTGGAGATATCTTTTTTTTGGACTTGTACCTGCCACTTCGTTTTGCAGACTGCTGTAGTGCTTTGGTGAAAGTGGAGATTGAGAGAAGATTGTGTGGCCTCCCTGCCTCCTTTTGGAGGGAGCCTTACATGGGTAGAGGAGGCAGCTGAAGAAGGTGTATATTATGTATGATTAAATGCTTAAAGTCAAGACAAATTGTTAAAACAATTTTTCTTTATTTTTCTTGGAGACTGGAGATAACTGAAGAGTTCTGGGCTGATACTGCTGCTTGCTTCCTTAATTTTTTACAAATTTAACTGCTGCTTGTCTTTAGGGTTCAGCATTAATATGACATAGTAAATGAAGTGGTAGAGTTGCAGTTTGCAGCTGGTGGCTGTAACAGTGGATAGGTAGTTAAAACTGACTTGTTCTCCTTGTATACTGAGGAAGTTGCACATATCTTGGATGAGAGTTCATGATGACGTAATGTTACAGGACTTATTTTCATTACCTACTGTTAATGATCCACTCTGTGCTTGGTTACCATGCCTTTGCCTAAGATTACCTTCAGAAATGCATAAAAAGTTGATCTAACGAAAGAGCCTTTACTGTTGGCTCTCTATGCGTGTGAATGAAATATTTAACTTGGCCCTGATTTCCCACTGTCTGAATAAGATGAAGTAGGTTTGCTAATTGTGGTTTTTCCCTTCAGTATCAATTAGCAGAGGAAAATAGGAAGTTGAGGCATGTTCCCACACTTTCTCTATGTTATTCCAAAACAGAAAACTGATAAGGGTAGTGTAATGATTTCTAAGTGCTGTGATACCTTTGTTTTTGTGCATGTAAATAAATCTAGGCTGTCTACTTTGAACACTTAAAAAATAATAAAAGCTACCTTGTGAAAATGACAACTGTGAAGATTACAGTTTGCATTTGCAGTAATGTGGATCACCAAAGATGGAAAAGCCAAAATACCAGCCTGTGAAAAGGTTTCCTTCTCCTGTCACAGGATGATGGATGTGGGATGAAGGATTGTTTTTTCACTAGATGTTTAAAACCCTTGAACTTTAAAGCAAAATGTGCATGCTGAATTCTTTCTGCCCTGGTAATTGAAATGCAATTGCCTGATCCCTGGAAAGTGTGCTGTGTAAAGCAGGAGAAAGGCACAGCGCATTAAGTATGGGGTCTCATCCACACTTTACCTCTGGTACCCTTTCTGGAAAGCGCTGTTCTCTATTCTGTCACTGATTGGATGGCACATCCAGAAGCTCATTTCTCATGGCCAGTGCTAATTTAATGCAGAAAAGTGAGCTACCTGTACAAGGCACAGCACGGGGAAGGCCATCACAAATGTCTACACAAGTGAATTAATTTGGACTGTGGCAAAACTTTGAAGGGAAGAGGGTAGCCCGTGTTAATATCTTGATTATTATTTAGTTTCCTTGTTACCTTTTCTTCTAAGTCCTCATAAGTGGAATAGAAAAACTTTGTATTTTTTTATTTTTCTCGGAGAATAAAACTTAACAGTTTTGGGTGACCTTGTTCTCTCTGTCCTCCAGCTATTAAATTTTAGATCTGCTGTACTTGCATAAAGGCTGTAGTTATAAATTTATAAGGAAAATGTCAAGCAGCTAGGCACAAAATTTGATCTATCTTGTTAATTATGTAGACATTGCAATACTTCTCCACACACTGCTTAAAACTCTTTAGGAAAAACGCTCATTGCTGATGTCCCAGTTGTATTATGACAAAGCAAGCTACACATTATAGAGTGGCAAATACCAGTACTTTCTACAGTTTTACTTTAGCTGTTGAGGGAGTAAGCAGTATATTGGCAGGTGATGTTTAAGGTGTCTGGGAGGTCCTTATAATTTATTTACTTAAAACAGGCTGCTAATGGACTTTATGTAGTTCAGAAGAAGCCACTAGTGCTTGTCTTGAATTAATTGTATGAATTAACAGAACATGCATGTTTAAAATGCAAAAGTGGACTGATGTAGATCAAGCTAGTTAAATGTGGGAGCTTAGATTTGTGGGTCACTGATTAACTGAGCAGATTAGTTACGTCCAAGATGCTTCCAAACAAGACTTATTGCTGTTGATAGTGTGTTTGATTATTAAGCTAAACACTTAACTAACCCCCCTGTGATTTAGCATGTAAAGTGTTTACTTACTTGCTTTTCTCATTAGTTAGATGCTGAGAGGAGATGAGATTAGCAGGTTTTATTTATACAATAATCTGCCAAAATATAACGCTTTCTTGTACTGCTGTGCTGCTAGGATTATAAAATTAATAGAAAATGCTTTTTAAAAAAAGCTTTACATGATTTGTTACTATTTGTAAGTGCTAGCCATGTATATTGTGCTTTGCAGAGCTGCCACTGAGAGAGAGAAGTATAAGATGAATACATTTTTCATTAAAACTTAAACATTGCTAAACCTAAATTTGGAATAGCAAAAATATCAAAATCTGTATTTGTACTTTAGAGACACAAAGAACTGCCTAAAGTGGAAAAATAATTTATCAAGTTAACATTATGCAAAATTGTCAACTGTTGATAAATCAAGGTGTTCTGCAGTAGAATAGTTCAAAATCCTAAAATGGAATTGCTTTCCAAAGTAATTGGGTAAGAGTGAAGTGTGATGCAGTGTAGACCAGGAAATACCTGAGGTTAGCAGAGATACAGGTGAGGACATCTACAAAAGCATAGTTATCAGGTTGGGGAAAATGCACATGAGGTTGAAACCCAAGGTGTATGTTGTATTACTGCAAACATAAAGGGGGATTTATCAATGGAAGGTGTGTCTGGGGAATGTTAAATACTCTTCAGTAGGTACATCACTTGCTACTTACAGGAGCAAAATGTGATTTGTGCCTGGCTGAGAGCAGAGGACGGGGTTGCTCTTATAGTGCACATCCAGTGGATCTAAATTACAGAGGAAGTGCAGAAAAGCTTTTTGTTGCAGTGGGTGGGTATTGTCAAACCGCCAGCTTTGGGAGACGAACAGTAAGAAAGAGCTCAGACTTTGTTTTATTTCACTTCAACACCTTGGAGCACGAAGATGAAGAAAGGTGTTGATAGAGATCATGAATCAGTGGACATTTTCAGCCTAGACAGCATTACAGTTTCAACTTCCTGGGTTTCTCTTACTGAGATTGTTTAGCCTTTTAATGTGCTTTCAAATACTGAAAAGCTCAGAACTGAAATAAACCCACCTGAATTCTGATCATATAATATAGGATCTCTTTTTTTTTTTTTTTTTGACTTGTGAAAACTTAGTTTTGATTTATTTACTGAGGAGAGGGCCTACATAGAGAAGCCCTGAAAGTAATGTGATCGGGTTAAAACCAAAAAAACGCTTTTATCTTTCATGGGTAATAAGGCAAACATAGTTCTTGTAACCGAGTGGCCTTCACTGAAAGTCCAAATATAATGAATGATTTCAAAGCATTTAAGCGGCTTGTTTGTCAATCTCATTGCCACTCAGGAGCCTTTGGAAATGTTAGGTTCCCATCCATACTTATGTAATGTGATCAGTGATTGGAGACTTGCAGGACTGAATCCAAAGCCAAAACTGTAGTGAATATCTTAGCAGGGTGATTTAGTTCAGCAGCAAGAGTCAGCATTTGATGGGCTTGTGTGTCACTTCATCTTTTTATAAGCATGTCTATGTCTAATATTGCACCATTTTTTAAAAACTCTGAAATGAGTTACATGTTGGAACAAATAGGATAGTTTTACATTCTAATGTTTTGCACAGCTGGCAGAATAACAGAGCAAAAGCTGTTGTCTATTCAGTCCATAGTTTGCATTCAGTCTTGTAGTAGAATTTCAGCACATTCAAATGAAGGAGTGCCATTGAACAGTCTAACTGTAGCACTGTCCATAGTTTGCACATGTGAAAACGAGTCATAAATATATGGTTAATAATTAGTGTTTTAAATATCAATATGGGTTTTTTTCTATGTCTGTGGTCAGAAATTTCATTATCATTGTAGATGTACAATAATAATTTAGTGTCATAAGGTGATTTTTTTTTTACTCTGGTTACTGTTAGTGTGTTTAATTAGTGATTACTAGCAGAAATAATCTTGTGTATTTTAAAAAATATTTTCCTCATTAGTAAGATGTGTCACTCTACAGTAATATATTAGTATTTCTGGTCATAGAATGCTTTGGGAGAAATAAGTTCTCAGCATTATGCTCACATTCTATTTATGACTGTTTCTCTGACAGGTTCTGTAGCAGTATATCTAATTTTTGTGTCGTTTGATCTATTTCTGAACAGTTTTGAGTTGGAAAATTATTTCAGATACATGTTGTGCTTCAAAAAGGTATAGTCATTTTTCTCCATAAAAGATGAATATTTGTTGCATAAGCATGTTTAGAGCCAAGAAAATGGTCTACAACTTTGGAGGGTATAATTTGGAAATCCTAAATGGAGTAGGTCTGTTCTCCTGTTGCATTCTAACTCCTGTACAAATTTTTCTGCAGCCTCATTGTGCAATGTTTTTAAATAGCCCATGGCAGCTTTCTCCTATCCTTATCTACTTTCCTTGTGCATTCAATGCTTACTCTAACAGCATATTGGAGATCTGGTAGCAATAGGATTTCCCCTGAATAGTGCAATCATGTAAATTGTTTGAAGTAGGGAATAAGATAGGATTACTGAACACATTGACCAGGATAGGGAGAACAATTTAGATGATGATAATGGGGGGTGAAAAAAGGATGTTTAAAATACAACTTAAGTTCAAGTATTCTGAATTGGCAGGTTCTCAGTTTCACGGACTTTACTGTTAAATTTGGAGGAGAGAGGGAAGGGCAATAGGTGTCATTAATATGGATGTTTAGTGATCAATGCTATGAACTTAGAAGTAGTTTGGAATATTTTACTTTACCACAATTTTTTCCATAATAAAGCATTGATACACGCACCCTAAAAAACCTCTTTAATTTCAGCAAGATGTGGATCATTGCAGTGGGTATCAAATAGTCCCTTAGTCCAGACAGACAGCACACACTCGCATTCCAGGGTGTGATGTTTGATACGGCATAGTTTCAAAAGTCTCAGTAACTCTCAAGATGAGTCAGTAATGAAGAAAATGCATTATTCCATCCACACAAATTCTGATTTTGTACATGATAGAATGTAACGCTTTCATACAACATAGCTTTTATAGAGAAGGCTAATGTTTTTAGAGGTGTTCTGCTATCCCCATCCAACCTTTGGGTTATTTGAGACACTTCTATGAAAACATGCAGCTTTTTTTCATATTATATACTGTTAATGCCATAAATACAGCTGCAGTCACTAACCTTCAGGTGTGTAATGGTATGATAAAATATAACATATTTTATATATTTTATAAATTAGATATAAAAGGTCTTGCTTTGTACATCAGGGAAACTTCACTTAGGAGGGAAAATGAGAGTATTCATCCAGTCAGCGCAATTCATAGGGCTTTTTTTCCTTTCTCTTATTTTACTTTTTAAAACAAGCAAACCAACCCATGTATTACTTTTGTTCCAACTAAAAGTGATGACTTGCCTTTAAGGAAGAAGGAGTACAGGGAAAAGCATAGATGACAGTCTGTCCTGTTGGCAGCTGAGAAGAAAAGTGGTAGTTCATTTAAAAACTCTGCTTTTTTTTTTCCCTTTGGACCCTTCTGTCACTAATACTGGGGAGGCTTCTGGACCTTGTTGTGCGCTTCAGGATGAAATGTTCACAGAGTATTACAGAAACAAACCCTGCTTGCATTGTGTAACCAGTTTTACTATGGGTGTTAAAAAGGAAAAATGAAAACTGCTGCAGTGTAATCATGTTTCTCTTGCATGGTAGCTAAAAAAATGAATAAACATGTTCATCTGAAACTGCTAACACAGTGGTGTTAGTGTTGCTGTAGCTGATGGGTGAACTATGACTGGTGAAGTAGTTAAATGCAAGTGAGAGTCGTATTTGCATCTTGAAGCATTAGGAAGGTGTTGTTCTCTGATTTATGACTCATAAGAAAATAAGGTTTTAATACCAAAAATAGTGTGAGATTATTGGGAAGGTGGGAGGATTTGTGGTTTTACTTTTTGTTTTCCCAGAATGAGTACTGTAACAGGGAAGAACTTGTTTTATATTATTAAGGCATTTAATTTAAAACGAAAGGATTTAAAGAATCATGTGGTTCTTAGGTGTGTTAAGAAAGTTGTTCAGAGAAAATGGCTATTAAGCAATACATCTTCATATTACTCTGTATTATTATGTTGCTAAACCCAAGAGCTGACTGCATGAGCTTAACTATTGCAATGTTGTTTCTTGTACCATTTCTGGTCAGTTTAGGGTTTCCAGGCAACATGTTTCATAAGCCATGAATTGATGATATTAACTGTATCTCTATATAAACATACATATATAAATATATATTATTTGTATCACTTACATTAAAGCCACAGGCCTTAGTATTTTTTATTATTAGCTCAAACATTTAATCAGTGTAGCAGCAAAGAAGCTGCGTTATCTTTTTTAACCTTTAGGATGTTGGGAAACAAAATTTGGTCATTTCTCATGTGATGCATAGCAAATTAAAACACTTTATCAGTGTTTAGCAATTCTGATAATCATAATTCCACAAATTAAATTTGGAGGATATTTTAATTCTAAGGTCTGAAGCTTCAGTTGGCTGAAAAGCCTGAGCCACTTACCTTTTTAAAAAGTGTCTTTAAAAGAAAGTGTCTTTTGTTTGTTTGTTTTTTCTGTTGTTGTTTTAACCTTTAGAGACACTTAAAAGGCTTTGAAATTTGTTTCATCTATAGAACTGCTGGGACTGGAAAACTACTTCTTTGCTTCTGTTGAATTTAATAGTCTCAAGAGCAGAAGTGGGAGCTCTTGTAAACCTTTACTGAGGGAGCAGGGAGAGAGTTGAAATATACAGTATTGTTCACTTTACCATTGCTCAAGCATTTTTGAATGATTCTTTTATTCTGTTTAAATAGATTAAATGTTCATGCTTAGTTTCATAGATTTTGGGTTCTTTGTGATTATACATTTGGATGTGTTCATTCTCCCACCTTCTGATTTGCTTGTTCTTATGCTGAAAAGAGAAGCAGTAAAAAATAACCTAGAACTCTTGCAGTGTAATATATAAAAAGGAGGTGAACTAATAGATTATCATGTAGATTACACATTTTATTTTATTTACCTGGGAAAATTTCTGGGTTATTTTGCATATGTGATACTGAATCATGCGATAAGATTTATCCTGTTTCTCTTAATATAGTATACAACATTTCTCCTTCTGTGAATAATATACAAGTTCACTGCATCAATAAATGTTTTTGGTTGCTATGTAGTACTGATAGGGTCTTAATAATACAGTCCGGTTTTTGTATATTGGTTCACTATATTTTTATTTGCAGACATTACAGGCTAGATTATCACGTAGTGCCCACTGCAGATGGCATTCACTGCAGCCTTGCAAGACAAATGTATGAAGGCTGTGATTTAACTTGGATTTTGTAGAGCTGAGATGATCTTCTGAACTTGCTGTAAGTCCTGCTGTGACTCATGCATTGGTAGTGAAGTGTGGTAACCTGTTTCTGTAATACATTTCATTTATGCAGTAAATTCTCATTAGTGTTTCTAGTAGTTCAGCAGATTCAGTGTTCACAACAGCAGGAACCCTTGTGTGCTGATAGTTTGAGTTATAAAATGTTTCACAGATGGTAGAGTACCTAGAGAATTATAAATGTTCATTGTAAACTAGCAGAGGCCCACAGAGTGCAGATTTTGTAGCACAGCAGAAAGGCAGTACACAAACTTCTGTGTTGTGTGGGTACTTTTCTGTGATACTTCATCATCTTATGGGCTGTGGGTGCAGCCCACCAGGTATCTAGTATGTTTGAAATTATATATGATCATCGCAGTTTAATAGTCAATTTAATTTTCTGACTTTGGCTATCTGTGGAGGCCTAGGGGAAGTAAGCACCACTTAATACATGATGAGCATTTTCTCCCCAGCTTCCTTTGCCATATTTGTATTGCCATGTCTGGATTTTGTTTGTTCTGGGTTTTGGTTTGTTTGTTTGTATGGGTTTTTTAAGAGTTCTGTGGATTTCATGAGCCAAAAGCTAAACTGAGATTTGGAGTTCAGGCCACTTTCTCTTAGAAATCCAAGTAAATAAGCAGTAGGGTTTGATGTTCATGCCTCTTGTTCTAATTTCACAAATTTTGGGGATCTTCAGGTTTGTTGGGTTGTAGCTGAAAGTACACCTGTGCATAAGTGATTTGAATATTTTTGTAGTAGATTGGGAGTGGTAATGATTGACATCATAAGGTATTATGTACAGTCTTTTGTTCCTTGTCAGGGATCATAGTAGCAGCACAGAAACTTTTACAACAATGAGTGTGAGTTAAAACTATTTTCAAATAGTGACTCTTTTAAGCATATGAGATAAGTGCACACTAGAATGTCAGATCTTCAGTCTTGTAGTTTTTAATGTCCGCATTTTATAACTTTGATTTCCTGTGCTTTATTTAGAGGATAACACCTAAAGCTTGAATACACTAAAAAGTGCATATCTAGGTGTTAGTCATGACCTGATGCATGCTTTAGTTTGTATTATTTCCTATGTTAGTAAATAATTCAAGAGCGATGCAATCTGGCATGGTAGCTGGCTGACTATTCATGGGATTGCTTGTTTGCCAGTCCCTCATACTTCAGCTGACAAATTGGAGTCTGCCTTGCCTCTGTTTACATCTTCCACCTATGCAGGCAGGTTACATAGGTGAGGGTAATTTTTGAATGGTTTCATGTATCAGAGTAGTTACCTTTTGAGTCTAATAAGGGAGTCAAGTTTAGACTGAGAACAAAATCCTTCCAATAGTTGAAATAAGAGTATTAAAAGCAAAATTGGAGTACTGGTCTGTATTTCATTTTTGACTTTTAAGGTTTGGAGGTTTTTTTAATTTATATATCTCCCCTCCACATTTATTTTAATAATCATCCAAAACATGTGGACTGTGTTAGGTTGTTTGCTAATGTTTTTCTTCTGTATCCAGTTTAGTATCTTGCCTTTTTATCTTATTCCCTGGTAATGAGAAGATTTGGGAGGATTGAGAGCAATGAGTAAGAACACTGGGAAAGGAGAACTTTCCCAAATTTATTTTTTTATCACTATGCAAAAGAAAGGCTGTATAGGGAAAGATATCTGAAAGGTATATGTGTATTCATACTTTTCCCCCGACCTTTTTGCTCTTCCCTGGGTACAGATGCTTATATTAGGATGTAAGGCATTAATTTTCAGGCATGCTCTAGTTGAACATGCAGGAGAGAGAACACTTCTTGATCATGCTCAGAAACAAAATAGTTGAGGACTTTGACAAGGTTCCCAGCATTCTAGATATTTTAACTAAGCAGGTTTTATTGAGATAGCTAGTTAATATATTAACTACCCAATCTTGAATATTTGGGAATCAATTGCTGTTGTTTCCTTTTGGAGTTTCGAGAAAACTAGGGTTTTTTTAATATAGTTTTTGAAGAGGTTTAGAGAAATGAAAGATGGGAAAGATAAGATAAACACAGAATAATGTAGTGTTATAAAAACAGTACAGCCGCACAATGGAAAAACTCTTGTCTGAGAGATGTAGTTTGGCACTGGTGCTGTTTTTCTGGGCTGGTTTTTTGTGTAGCATGTTCCTTCCGTTTCAGTGCCTATGGAAGATACGTCATGCTGTCAACTTCTTGTTCAATACAGTGTCTGTGGTAGTGACCACATAGTTGCAAAAGAGGAAGAAAAGTTTTTATTTGCCTATATAGAAATAAAAAGGAACAGCATCTTCATAGTTGTTAATGTCTATGTATTATGACTCAAAATGCTTTTGTTTAATTGTATCATTTTGGTTTGATTGTTTTATTATTTACAAAGGAAGCTAAATATGAATGCATACATAGTCAACTTTCCCCTTACAGCAGGTTGGTTTTTTATTAGGTGCTTATTTTAAAGGCTTTGTTTTCTCTGTGGAAGAAATTCATTAATACAAACTTGTAATATACCATTTTTATTCTAGCGAGTCAGGTGCATGTTATCTTGGATTAACATGTGGTAAAGGAAAATGCCAAAGACCAGAATACTGTCCACGGAAAGAACGCATAGGATGTTCTTTGTCTTGTTTTTGAAACAGCTTTACCAATACTTAGTTGTTCTGTACTTGAACTAATTTGTATTGTTACAGTTGCAGGGAGACGAGTAGCTAGACCTATGGACTGACTGCAGTTAATGAGGAGGCTAAAGATAATAATTCAGTATTTGCTGTTAGATCAGAGATGGGCAGGTTTTAAGTCTGTTTTGCAAGTAACTTTTCCTCTCCCTGGAACTGGTGTGCTCTTTCTTCCTGAAAAAAAAGCTGGAATACTACTACTATTGTATTTGCTCTTGGAGATCAGACATTTGCATTCAGAAAGCTTAAAAAAGGCAAGACTTTGACACCATGGAGCATTATGTTATTTTACGCCACGTAAATTCTGGACATTGTGGCTGCACTGATTTGGGCTGAGGATGTTACAGCTACAGTGATACTGTACTTTAATGTGTAGCTGTGTAGTCCACTTAAATGTTTTTGAAGCATTTTTCTATTCAAAGTAAAATAGAGAAGGGTTTTGAAAGAACATATCTGGATGCAGTGCAGGGTTGAGGCAGCTGTTCCTCTTGGGCACATGAGACATATGTGTTGAGGGAAGCAGCAAATTTACTTGCAGTCCAGTTGCTGAACTCTACTGTATCATTGAGGCATTAACTTTCCAGCATCCTTCACTTGGAAAGCAAATGGAGTTGACCAACATCAAGCTTGGGTCTCAGAAATCACATTGACAGTGTAGAGAGCAATTGAGATTTTTCAGTCTTTAAAAATATCTTTTGTGAAAATAAAACAACAAAATAAAAGCTAACGTAAAAAAAAAAACCCCAAAAACTCAAACAAAAAAAACCCCCAACACTGAAACAAAACCAACCCCAAACTCAAAAGCAACAAATAGCTGTAGAAACATATGATTCTATATCCTGTAGGTGTCGTGAAGAATATGTTAAGTGTATGGATCACAAGTGATAGGGGAGGTGGAGATGCTTCTCCGGTGTAGAAGGAAGATGAAATGTGTAATGATGACCTGCATGCTTTCTTATGTTAAGACTTCAAAACTTGCACTACTTGCAGTGTTCCTTCTGCTACTTGGTCTTTCAAGCATTTCCAGTTCATTCTAGATTTCTTGACTTAACTGTGCAGACTTTTTTACCCCATCTTGTCATTTGTCTTTTAATAGGATGATTTGGGATAACTTATAGAGAGTATGCCATAACAAGTGGAGGATCTGAGGGCTAAAAGTAGTTTTCGTGGCCAGCATCCTCTGTGTCTTAGAAGCTTCTTAGAAGCTACTTAGAATGCAAATTTATACCAAATGCTTCTCTGAAAAGATGCTACTGCTTTGATATAAATTATCAATGGATCTGTAGGTAAGAACTTACCTTAAGTCATCTTTCACTGAACTAATGATGCTTAGAGTATTGCTTCTTTTGTATTTCTTTACTTGTGATTGTGCCTAGGTGCACATTTATGGAAAAAAAAATCCACATTCTAGGTTCAGATTAATATCTTGCTTTGTATGTTTTTCTGTTTGTCATTATCAGCCTAAGTCTTGCTTATAGTGCGGTGGGTTTTCTTTTTTCTTGAGGACTTATTTGCTTTTCTAAGCAGTGTTGCGAAACATTTATATTTGTATTGGTTTGTTCCTTGAACTCTTTTAAATATTACCTCAATTTATTTAGATTTTTTTCAGACTCTTTAGAAGTTGAATGGTTTTAGGCCAGAAGTTACTGATGAAAGGAGATACTAAGTTTAGATATCCCAAGTGTTCTACTGGGCCAAAAGTTTTGTGTACCTTACTTTGTGTAAGGTGTTAGTGTGAATATTATTTTATAACATTGTTGCAGTATAACATGGATGGCACACTGTTTCTCAATACTGGGTTTTTCTTTGAAGCTGGGAGTCTGTACTAATTGCCAAGAGATGCAAAATCTGGTACAAATTTCTACCTAAGAGCTATTGGAAAGTTGACTAAAATTTCTGGGTGACTAAGAAGCACTCAAACCTGCTAGTGCTACAGGAGGATGGTTCTGCAGCATTGAAACACAACTACAAGAAAGGACCTTAGTGTTTTTTGCAGTGATGATGATGAGTTAACCACGGTTTATTCAGCTTCTAAAAGTGCTGGTATGGAGGGATCTGGTTTTAGGGATGTTTTGGTTAAACAGTTAACTGGCAGATTGATCCTAGTGTAGACATATCCTTGGCATGATTTATGTAAAATTCCTGAAGGAAAAGCTGAAGTACTCTTATTTTCTAGAACAGCATAATTAGGCCTGGAAACTGAAAATGGTTGTGTATAGTCAGATTTAGAGGCAGTGCGGACTGAAGTAAGAACTTTCTGTCTGTGTAATTGTGTACAATTATAAGTGGGAAGGGAGAAAGTGCATTTGCCACAGTGAACCTCCAGCTAGCCTTTGAAGACTTCACTGAAAGCTGTTTTAAATGGGGAGGAGGAAACATGCCTGACAACTTACATGCTGGTAGCTTCTTCTAGATGTGCATTTATGAACAGTGTTAATAAAATAGGATTGTAGGCACCTTGTCAAAATTCTTCAACTACTTTTTGAAAAGTGCTAGAATTCTCCTGTAGTGTGTGATTCCAGATGGGTTCAATAAGCAATGAGTGTAAAGACGTGTAAAGCTCAGATTGTCACTCATTCATGAATGTACAATGTAATATTGCTACTTTTTGGGGTGGCTTAGGGACATCTAGACAAGTGCTGGATAACCTGCCTGTTACTGAATAGGATGTAGCCCATTAAGTTGTGAAATTCATGCTTTCTTGCTTTGTCTAAGGGATACTCTTTCCTCATCTTTCTGTCTGCTTTATTTCTGAACATTGCTTACTGTGCTTTAGCTCATACAAATTAATAATTCAAAATAGTTCTTGGGGCTTTGACTCCTCCTATCACATCTTTTGTGTACAGTGCACCTTCAAGTGCTTTCTGTCTCCATAGTTGGGATAGTTAACGCATTAAACTCCTTTTTGCTTGTGTAGTGTTTGAGTTGTAAGATATTCAAAATAGATCTCTACAACAAAGGAGTTCATCTTATAATTTTGATATTCTGCTAACTTTTGAGAGAACGCTTCTGGCACAGTACTTAAGACTTTGTTAATGTCTTATGTTTCTACTATGTGAGAGCAATTTTTTAATGGGTTTAGATAAGTTGTCCTTGTAAACGCTATTTATCATGCATACAACAGAGAATATCTTTTAAATACATTGCAAGGCTTTGCTTTTTAATGCTTTTTGAAGTATTCTTTTACCAGAGAAAAATAACTTTGAATAAAAAAATCAAAAATGCTTCTCTGCTTTTGTGTAGGGAAGACACAAACTGAGCTTAAACTGAACAAGAACTGAAAGTTTTCACATTTTCTATGCTAACTCTAGTTGTCCAGGTCATGAGATACTGGGATAGGTTTCCTAGGTAGGTTTGGTATATAATTAGCCATGCCTTTAAGTCAGGGGACAAAATGGTTACTTGATTGAAGTTTCTTCCAGCTTCTTTCTGCTATTTAATATATATTACTGACCCTGTGGTAAAAGGAATAACACAAACAGAATAGGCTTTTGAATGCTGTTTAACAGCTGAGCATTGGGGTATCTGATCTGAAGAAAGAGATAAAGTTGATATGATTTCAAATTTTAAATCTAAAGATGATTGTGTTGTCATACAGGCAGTATTAGTTATTTATGTGTAAATAATAATGTCCTTGAGGAATTGGTGAAAATTGGTAAATCAGAACTTTCAGATTTTATTCTTGCTTTTCAGTTAAATGCCTCTTGGACTCTTTAATACTTAGTATTTAAATCTTTTTACTGTCCTTTAAGTGACAGGCTACACGCCTGTGAAAAAGGCATTGAAGACTTGCAGAGGTATGTTTGGTATAGGGTTTTACTGTGGAGATTTTTAAAAGAAAGTGTAGATAGGTGTATTTATGGGAGTATGAAGTATGAAGCATTTAGCTTTGACTGGAGGGCAACAACTTGTAAGCTCAGTTGGAAATCCCGTTGAAGCTGATCTAAGTTCTTATAGCCTGTCTTACCTAGTTTAGATGCATTGGATTCTTTGCAATTTATTGTATGAATTGTTGGAGAATGCTTTAAATTGAAACTCTATCAGTGCTTTTGTGTCACAGCCAATGATATGTTTTATAAAAGTAAGGTGCTACTTTGTTGATGTGTATTTTCTCCATTTTCTTGTGCTCTTCTCTGCCTTATTGTCAACATAGTTCTTCAGTGTCTTTCTATCTTTAAAAGGTAAGAAGTGATTCAGCCATTGAAGCTATTGTAACCATTGAAAAAAAAAATCCCGATACAGCTACCTTGTTGGGATTCATTAGGGTATCTTTGAATGTGGAAATCTGCCACAAGGGCATTGCACTAGTACACTGTGCTGTGTGCACTGTGCTATGCATAAAGTTTACCCTCCATTTTATTGAGTTCAGAATGATGAGGTTCTTGTGAATGTGTGACTCAGTATACAAAGCATCATTTTCAACAGCTTACCAAAATTCTTGAAATGATAAGCAACAATTAAATTGTTCGTGGTTAAAAGGGAGTTAAAAACCATAATACTCTCATATTTTCCAAGCAAAAGTAGTAGTAGGGAAGCCTTACTGATAACACTCTTCTAATGAAATTAGGATTCTTATTACTGAACGTATGGTTATAGAACAGATGGACTACAGGGCATTGCTTTTGTAGGATATTTGATTTCTGATTTTATTTCACTTATGAATCTCTTTCTGAGTGTATGTGAATGTTACGGTTGCCAAGTACTCTGCAGGTCTGCCTGCATTTGACGTGTTCCACTTCTGCTCTTTTATTTGAGATGAATTTGGCATTCATCATTCTTGAAAAATAACTGCTGCCTTAATCTAAAAATATGAACAGTTGTTTAAACTGTCCAAAAAACATTGCCTATATCCCATTAGCCGGATCATAAATTAAGGAGGAATTATAAATATCAAATATGCAGCATATGTGAAATCAATGAGGTGACTTGATCTAGAAAAGTAAACTGGCTTGCCTCAGAAGCTACTGGGAAAGGTATACATAACTTTCGAAGGACAATTGAGGGTCTTATTAGCACAATCTAATTAATCTCCTTCCTGTACAAACTGAAATGCTTTATGCTCTAAGTGAATGATGAAAAGTGTAGGGGGAAATGCAGAACTGGATCAATTTTTCTTTTTAATGATAAATAAGCCTTCTAGTCTTTTTTGGATGAAAGTAAACATATATGGACTGTGGTTTTGCATTTGCTGTGTGTGAGGATTCAGTTTAGAGTGAATTCTTCAGCAGCATCATAAACCTTTGAAAATTGCTTTATAATGGAAATGGTGACAGACCATTAACTACACTAGTATAAATGCATCAATTTAACATGTGTATAGTTGTCCTAAGTTGCTAAATATGTGAAACAATATGTGCTGAATATATAGGGAGGAGGCTTCTTTGTAGTTTTAGCTAATCAATTACATTATTCATATTATATTAATGTTTCTTCAAACATGTGCCCCCTGACAATATTGGACAGGTATCATTCACTGTAGTGACACAGCGGTCTCGCTCTAATTGCTATCCTGGAAGGGGACCAACAAGCATTTAACATGATGCATTTAATCACCAACACAATTATAGTGCCACTGAAGCAGATATGTTTTCTTACTATGAAGTCATAGGAACTTGTGGATCATACAGACTCATTACTAGATTTGCTGGTAAACCTTGTTCCAAATAAAAATGCAGGATGTGGGATTTTGCAACTGTAAATTGTAATTTTGTAATTGTAATTAGCATGTGTGGCTTAGATATCTTTAAAATAAAATATCTAATGCATGCACGTTATATGAAAGCATTTTTATCTCCAAATGCCCTTTTCTTCTGTCTTCCAAAGACAAATGAACAAAAATTATTTTCAAGAATGACAATTATTCTGTCTTGTTTTTCAAGCACTGAGAATATACACCTATGCTAGAATCATTAATTATTTTTACTGTAGCGCAGCTGCATGGCTCTTGTTATTGGTGGGTATTTGCATTAATAATGCTAGTTCAGTATTACCTTAGAAAGTATAGGAGACCTAATATAGACAAAATTGAGCATTTTGTATTACCCTTTGGCACTTTTGTGGATGTAAGCTAGTATTAGTTGTTAGCATTCCTGGTTTGGTTTGTGGTTTTCTTTTTTTTAAATTTCCTTTTAAAGATGAGTATAGGGAACCTGGGAAGTGCCTGACAATCTGCTGGAAAACATGCTTTTGTTGCAAAACCTTGAGCGTTCATTAGGAATGCCTATATAAATTTATTGTCAGAAAATTATTTTCGTGAGGGAGGCTGAGATCAAGCAAACTTCTGTATATTTCTTTTTAACTCTCTTTGCACAAAACTTCTGTTATTTGTTCTTGAACCTTCAGATTGAGATTTGTCTTTTCTTAGATTCTGACTATTCTGATCACCTGTTGTACGTCTAACAGTCTTGTCTTTGAGATTTATGGCTAGTTGATCAACTTCATTATCTAGATGTTGGTTTCTTGTTGATAAAGTCATTTACTGGGAGAGGGGAAAAGAAAAACAAACTTCTTTTGACCACAGAGTGGAATACACATTGATTTGAATGGTACCTTGCAATGGTCCCTAAGTCATTGTTACGTGTCTGTGTCGTTAAGGGAGCCTTTTTATTTTGACGGTGGAAGCACTTTTAATACCTACATTTGTTTGAGACCAGGTCTTGGGATGTTGTTGCGTGCAATCATTCTGTAGCCTCTGGGGTTTTCCAGCTGGCTTGAAGTATCATCTGCCTTTAACTTGCACTGCCACTTGACCTTCCAAGTTTGCTTCATCTTGTGGTTTGTGATCTATGTAAGAATTGTATGTCACCCTTTGGTTAAGTGGTTTCTTTTTGACAGATGGAAATACCTTCAAGTAGGGTTTAACTTTTACATTCTTCCTTGGAGTTAATGCTGTTCTGTTTGACTTGATTTATCCATAAATATGAATGTGTCTCTGAGTACTAACTTAAATTTTGTACAAGTGGAGGTTGTAAATTACTAGTATAAAACTGGCTTTTTAGGAGCATTGTATGTTTAACATGTTCATTGTAGCAATTCAGGATTAGGCTCTGTTAAGCGTGAAGCTGACTTCTGTGAGGGAGATCTGGGCATTACCTCACTATCTACTGGTTAAAAACTGTGGTGACTGGAAAACTGTTTCACAAGCATGTTGAATGTCCATGACCTAACTGCAACCCAAAGATGTAGAAATGTTGGATGTCAGCCTCAAGATTTGCAGTCTAAACCACACAATTCTTCTTGCTAGGACTGGCTTTGAACTTCAGTTTCGTTGTGCCTGATTTACCTTTGCCCTTATGATTTTACTGTATGCTTCTAGAAATCTGAAATACTTTCCCTAAAAGACCCTGTCTCTAAGTCAAGTTGGCTGCTCTGATCATCTCTTTTCTATGAAGTGGAAGGGAAGGAGGCTTTGACCAGGAGTGTCTGATGATTTAGAACTTTGAATGTTTCAAATAAAACTGCCTCAAGAAATAACAGATATTACAGCTGTGTGATGTATTTGGAAAGGATATTAGGAGCAAAGAAATTCTATGTTTTGTTGTTTCTGGCTGGCTGTATGAATTTCTGGTGAATGGTGGTGTCACTGGGAAGTATTTCATATACTCCAGCAATGTGGTTAGCAAGATTTACTTCACACAGAAAGGAGCGATATGGAGGTTTGCCTAATTTTGAGTCTGGTGAAGGAACCCTTGCCTGCTGTAAAGAGGAAATCCTAACCACGAGGAGAGGGATTTGCAGCATAACAGAAATGTCAAACATACATTTTTTTCTTGACAGACATTGACGTGATTCTCAGATAATACCTAGTAAGTTTGATGTATGTAAACTGCTTAATACATTTTCTTTGTAAAGCACTTGCTCTTATTAAATATTGCACTTTCAAAAGGAGGCTGATTGTCGATCAGCACTGTTAACTCTGTCTCTAATAAAAAAATGCTATTTTCTTAGTTCCAGTTTAATGTTGACGGATCTGCAGTGACATAAATGTCTGTGTAAAAGAAGCTGAAACAGAAAAAATCCTTGCTAAGTTTAGATCCTTATCTTACAGAGCAGCCTCAGACTGATGTGGATACCTTTAAAAAAAGCATATAAAGGGATCGCAGAGAAAGTGATCCTTGAAACTTGAACAGTGAACTGAAGTTATCAATCTCACAATGTTATTTGCCCAATAGCAGAGTCCTTTCAGAAAGTCGGGGGGGTTTTGTGTTATGAGTAAATGGCAGCCTTTTTTTCCTTCCTTCCCACCCAGCTGTATATTGTGTACGTGCATTTTCCGTTGTTGGTGTGCTGATAAGTAAATATTATATGAAGCTTCAGACTGATATTTAACAGCTGAGATGGTTGATAATACCACTGAAAACATTTGTTATTGCCCATTCCAGTGTCATCAATACGAACCATCTGAACTCTACCTTTCTTTTTCTTTACTGCCCCTGGGGTTTAATGGCTTTGCAGAGAAGCTCCTGCCTGCCATATTGAGCTGCTCCAGAAGGTCTAACCCATAAGCAGTGAGTACTGAACTGCAGCACACTAATGCTGTACGTGTTGACTCACTATGCTGTTTTTAATTGCAGTTCTTTTCAAGGTAGATAATCTGTGCAGACTGTCAACATAGATATCAAATCTCTGGGTATATACCAAATTCTCTCTCACCAGGAAGCCCAAAGGCACATCCAGCAGCTACTCCAGCCCTTGGATCTTGCCCAGGGAGGGGGTTGACTCACCTTCCCTGGAGGTGTTTAAGGTGCGGGTGGATGAGGTACTGAGGGGCAGCATTTAGAGATTGGTGGGAATGGTTGGACTCGATGATCCGGTGGGTCTCTTCCAGCCTGGTTATTCTATGATTCTATAAATTGATGATGTATTTGTATGGCTACAAATGCTGTTTTTCTTTTCCTGGGAATTAATGTTTCTCTTGTGCATATACTGTTTGCATTTAAACTAGCTTTCAGGTGTCTGTGGCTCTTGCTATAGCTGGCAAACACTTATGTCCAATATCAGCAATTGTGTTCTTTTTCAGTTCTTGAACCTGATGTAAACTAGCTCTCAAATGCGCATGAATTGAAAAGCATCTGTAATTTTTTAATTCGACTAATACTAAGATATGATTGACGAAGTCTGGATAGACTTTGTTACTGGAAAATACTCAAAATATCCATTTGCAAATTCGGGGGTGGTGGTGGGAAATTCTATAATTCTGATAGGTATGTTCATTTGTGATATAATTGCTTTGAAAAACATGTCAAAATTTGTCTTGTGACAGTAAGCAGGTTTGATTTTTAGAATTTGTATATTGTAAGGTGCAGATCTCATCTCAAAATTGCATCCATGTTTGTCTGGAAATAGAGTACAACTGTTTTGTTAGTCTCAGTTGTTTTTGTTTGTGCATATTTCTGAAGGTGAAGATACAATTCATTTGGCTAAAGGTAGAGGCGACCCTGAGGAGGTGAAAAATTTTGTGGGCATTGACAGTTCTGGGACAACCTTGCCTGTCAAGGTGTATTTTCAGACCCAGTCAGGATGGTGTTAATGCTTATCTGTAATGGTGGAGCTGATTCAGTAGGACTGAACAATTCAAATATAGGGCAGTGTGCACAGAAATTGGGATGGTCTTAACCTAAATACATTTCAACAAATGGAGAGGTTTTGAGAATGTTCTCCAACTCACTTTATAGAAGAGAATGTTGTGATGTTAGAAGAGAACTTTTGTAAACTGAGGGAAACTTATTCTCCCATTGTATATATTTGATGTTTTAGGTTGTTTCATGGTAGCCCTAGAGAGGTCTATAGCTTTTTTTTTTGTTTTGGTGAGTCTACTGACTTTGTTTATGGGGGTGAACACTAGTGACATAATTGCACAAACATTTTGGAGACATCTGGGAGGTATAAGATACTGCTGTCATTCTGCAGCTAGTTTTCTCTAAGCTGAAGGTTACTGCCCACAAAGTTGAGCCACACTAATGGATCATATGAACTATCCTAAGTCCATGTCACTGCAAAGTCAGCCAGGTTATTTAAAATTACTTCTGGATGCAGCTGAAGGTGGTAATAAACAGCTTGAGATAATAACTTCTTAAAGACATTTCTGCTAGACTTCCAAGAGCACATCTGTGTCCTTATAAGTGCAATACTTTCATCTGTCTATTGCTGTACTGTATTCAGGATTTTTCAGAACTGCAAAGCTGTTGCCAAGGAGAGTCTAATATTCAAGTAGAATGTGTTTGCTCTTCCTGTTGATCATTATTCATATTGCAGTAGAAAGATCTGAATGATAAGTGTGTAACTTATATGTTGAATGATAAAATAAGTTTATTTTCAAATATGAGGTAGATGTGTGCAAGTCATGTTTTGGAAGCTCTTTAAATTGGAAAGAGATTGCCATATGAAGTCTCTTCCCCTGTCCCTGTTCCTAGTTCAGCCACTTCTAGCCACTTATCTTTGATTCCTAGCCATTTAAGTTCTTACCCTCTTTGTACCCTTGCTTCATTCCCCCCCAAACTTCCCTGTATTGATTAGAATTATAATGAAATTTTTAGCTCTTTTTTTTTTTTTTATTTTTGCCCCAGGTCCAGCAAGACTATGAATCTCTGTTCCAAATGCTTTGCTGGTAAGTGCAGTAAAAGGCTTTGTGTTTTTGTTAGATTATCGAAAACATATTGTTGGCATCTCCTTCAGGATTTGTGCATGGGTTTTTCTTCCTCCAGCATGTATATGTAATCAGATTTTCCTCACTTTGGTGCTTCATTTATTTGCTAATCAAGAACCACTTGCATAAATGTACCAATCAAACCTTGTTCTTGAAGCTTATTGAATCGTGGAACACGTTTGAACTAGAGTTCTGCTATCAGCACGGCTCCTATGATGATGATGTGGCTTTCAAAATGCATAAGTTTGAATTGTAATTTGAAATTTTGTAGGATTTATTTTGTAATAACCTCTGAAATACTGTAATGATAAAAAATGAAAAGTCGGTATAGAAAACCCCTTGCTCCGTTTCTTTTAAACTTGCAGCCTTTGAACATTAAATCATTAGCTCATCACTAGGCTACTTCTAATTGCTACATGTTATTTTATTGCAAGGTCATTTTTACTGTCTAAGATATTAGGAATTGCTATTGACCTTCTCCTGTTACTATTTTCTGGCTTTGCCCTTCTAAATTTTTTTTGGTGGTATTTAGTATTGTAAACTTATTTTTAATTGTATTTTAAAAGCTGTCATAGTTCAGGATTTTTAATACCTCCTAGGGGAACAGATGAAATGTTAAAAAGTTGAGGTGGTTGGGGTTTTTTTAAATTTTTAGGCACTGACTTGCCTGAAACATTGCTTTAATATTGAGCTTGCAGAAATTTTTTTTAAGGTCATTGGTTTCCAGGGCAAAATGATAGAGTTTTTGAAAATTAGGGCAAAATATACAAACCCCCTCCCAACTTTAAACCTTGTTGTGAGGTTCGTTTTTGTTTTTTTTTAATAAAAAGTAGGGGTTTTTTGCTTGTAGATTTCCAATCTTGGGTTCAGCATTACTTCATTAAATAAATATATGGACAGTAAAGACTCTCAAAGGCCGTTCAGCAACATGGTGCATATCTCTCTCTGACTGATTTCTAAGGCCATGGATTACTGGAAAGAATGTATTAAAGAAAGTGTGAGTCCTTTCGTAGACTCTTTCCCTGCTGACCACAGTCAGAAACAAGCTTAGTAAAACTGTTGTGTTCATGTTAGTACTGTAAAAAAATCTTTGTTTGCATATCTCAGAAATGTGGATTTTCTGATTCTGAGATATCAAAATGGCCCATCCCTCCTCTTCTGGGTTTAACTAAGTATCCAAAACTTTGTGACACAGTCAGCTGGCCGGGTATTAAACAAAGCATCTCTTATTTTGGTTTTACTATTTTTGTTTTTGCTTGATTGCTTTGTTTTGAACAAGAAGGAAAATATTTTGCTTCTATTCTGTAATTCTTGTGAAAAACCATTACCTGTGATGAAATTCATTTTTCTGTTGTAAAAAAAAAAAAGATATCAGAACGCTTGATTTGGAGGGTAAGCTTAGCTTTTGAAAATCTCAAGATTTTCTTTATAGTCTGTTTATTTTAATGAAATAAGACTTGAAGAGTTTGAGTACCACTAGTTGGAACAAAAGCAGGTATTGTGGAAAATGACAAATGTACTCTACCTTTTTAGATTTTTAACTACAATTCTTTCAACAAGTAGTGTTGAAATAAGCAGTCCATATGAGTAGTAAATAAAAAAAACTCAATGTCATCACTCCCAGCTAATCGCTTTTATATTTTTCTTTTTTTTAATGTTACTGTAATAATTTAGCATGTTTTTTATATTGAGTTTCCAGCCACCGTATTGAAATAAAGATATATGGTGTTGTTTCTGTAAATTAACCCACCGCAGATAGTAAAGTTTTAGGCATATAAGCTGCTGAAAGATGCTTTTTCACCATTCCAGGCACTCCAAAGATACAATGTAAAAAAAGTTCCTTTTATTTATCTTTTCATGTGGCAATTTATTAATTCAGATGTATTGAAGCAGATTTATATGCAAAGGAAAATTGGGAATTATTATTTCTCTTGACTGTCGTTTCCTTTCTCTTTTATTTTTAGAAAAAAGAAATCCACACAACGAGAAAGGTTAGTAACTTCATTAAATGGGTTGGTTTTTTAGAGGGGATCTTATCTTCCTATTTAAGTAATTTGAGACACCCTGCAGCAAAGCCCCATGTAAGCATTATCCTTTTATATAAATTGGGAGAAGAGCAACAAATCAGCAAGAGATTAAAGTATTGTTTGGTTTACATTGCATTATGAATTGTTACATGGAAATTCAGACCTTCTGAATTATGTCTTAGTTTGTGAACACATGAGCATGAGCCTTTTCTCCCCTCCCCATCCCTGGTCACAATTTAATGTCTGTGATGGTTAATTAGCACAGAAATGGAGCAAAGGGCAGTGGTTTGGGGCTGTCAGTAAATCTTTTTTGAGCAAATACTTGTGATATCTACACTTATTATCAAGTTAAATTCACAGAATTTTCACTGCCGTTTGTCCCCATATTAAATAAAGAGCAAAAGCAACACGATTATTTAGCAAGGAGAGTAGTCTGGCTATCTTTGTACATTTTTTTTTTATTATTATTTGGATACGTTTCACAGGTTATTATATAGATTAGGTTGTTTAGCTCTCTGTGGCAAGAGTGAGCTGGATACTGCATGGGTGTATGCAACCTTTTGCCCACTGTGCTGACTTAGATCTAGAAGGTTCACTAAGCTCTTCTGTACAACCACAAATCTGCTGTTCTTTTCCGTAAAGGTTGATAAATACCAGAGAGAAGCTTGAAGGTTGCTGTCCTTTTTAGCCCTCTTTACCTCCTCTTCATCACATTTGTCTGTTCCAAGGAGGAATACCTGACTTGTTTTATTTAAGCCCCATAGAAGCAGAAGACTCTGAAATGTTCAAGAGCCTCTCTAAAATAATTTCATGTTAATTGTACTTCTGTGAAGTACTTTACAACATTGTCTCCAGTTCAGCACTGACCACCTGCTATCAGTGCCTCAGAGTCTCCTGATGAATTACAAGTGTAGTCCTACATATTAAGTTGCTTGAAATAAATTTCCTCTTCAGATGGTTAAGGCATAAGTTGCTTCAGACTTCTTGCACACCCAGAATACAAATGCAAAAGCGTGGAGTTTTTAAAATCAGAATATAGGCTGGTAAGTGAAAACATGTAAATTGAAGCCAGTGAACCTCCCCTAGCGACACCACATCTTTTGCTAATACTGCAACCTTTCTTTTTTCAGTATGGTAAACGGTGAAATCTGAATGATTAAAATAGAGGACAGTGACAAGTGAAATTTTTCAGAAGTATTGTTTGTTAATCTCTCTTTGCGCCCATTAGGTTTATGTGAGCTTTAATATCAATCTAAGGTAGGGACATTATTTAAGTACTTTTGAAAAACCACTTTTACAAAACAGTCTTTTTCAGGCAGGAGTTCTACAAACATTCACAAAAACAACACATGGTGCCTCAAGAACTCAATTTTAATTGAAACCTCAGGGAACAGTCACAGAACAAACTGTTACTGAGTAAGAACAAATATTTAAATAAAGAAAACTGTAAAACTTGTCTTTCTACTTAAATCACCCAGAAAACTGCCCTCTGCCTTCAATCCATTTGATTATCACTCTAGAAAGTTTAATTTGCATTATAGTGCAATCAGCACCAGAAAGAGGGGTGCAGGAAATGGGTTTCATTTTGTTCAGTAGTATGTGAAGCTGAAGGCAAGTGCAGCACTAGATGGTTTGGTGGAGAAATGTACTCAGAAAACTGGAAGATGAATTAATGGTTAGGAGATTCATGGATTTGTGAATCAATTTCATAGCCCTTCTGTCTCAAGTGTAATTGAAACTTCTAGAAGTGGATGTCCATCTCTGTTCTTAATTCAGCTGTGCAATGTTTGTGCTCATGTTCTGTGAAGCAGAAGATCAGCATCACTGAATTTGAGAAAATACTTGAACACAAGAATTCTTCTGAGTTTTAAGGGCCCTGGATCTTATTTCAGTTTTTCTTTTAGTTTGAAGTCAAAGAGGGTTTTTTAATGTACTGATAATTTGATGATTAAAAGTTATAGGTTTTTAATCTCAATCTACCAGTAGAAAATCATTACTGCTGGAAGTATGTTGGTATTGTCAATACACATGCTTGGCTCTATGCCAAGTGATGAAATTTTGTAAATTCAGTAGTGTGTTTATTCTCCTGAAATTGAGAGGTCTGGTAAGGGGAAAAGAATAAAAATAAAAATAGACACTGATATCTTCTATATTTCATCTGGTTCTAGAAGTGTCAAATGATTTGCTATTCCTTCTGTTTCCTGAACTCACTCAGATGGCTGACTGTAGAGTTATTTCATGGTTTTGTGCATCTTAACCCTTCTGCTTTGTTGAGCAGACCTTTATTTTCTCATGCCTAAGTCTCACACAGTTTTCAGAGCTTACAGAAATGGGGGGGATTATGTGACACAGAGTCACTTGAATAACACAATCTCCTCTTCTCTCAGTCTTTGGAAATCTTGGGTGCAGTTTAGAAGGCTGTCTAATCTGGCAAGTAGTAACACCTACTGCAAGCATGAGCTGAGAAAAGTCAGGCAGTGTTGCGGCCTAAATAGATTTTCCTGTTAATCAGCTGCTAACTTGATCCTCAGTTAAGGTTTCCGCTTGCTTACTGGAAATCTTTTCAACAGGTGCATCTTGCATTTTGCTAGTTCAAATTTTGTGTTTGCTGTATCCTACTGTATGATAAATTATAAGTTAAGCTTTATTCAGCCCTTCTCTCGTTTCATAAAGTTTTAATTCCTAAGTGAATGATTAAAAATCTGTTATGTTTGCATTTTCCATATCCTTGTAATTTCTCGTGTGAATCCACATGTTATACTACTTTGCTGGAAAAGCAGCAAGCATTTTCAGAAGTTTGCAAACAGCACTGAGTACTAGGGTTTTGGGGTTTTTTCTGTATACAAAATGTTTCTTTTTCAGTGTGGTGTCCCCTTTGTTGGCTTCTAGTGGAAACTGGTGCCTCAGTTTGTTGCTGTATTCACATCTTTCTTTGTATTCTGAAGTACATGGGCTCCTCACTGCAAAAAGTAGTGCTTGCTTGCTGCCACTTGAGAGTAGTCAAGTTTCATCTTCAAGTTTTATTGCACAGGCCGGAAGCTAAATAATTCTTTGGAAAATTGTATAGCTTGTTACAGTGGCAACAAAGATATTTCTGATTTCTAGAGCATCTACTAATAAGTAACGATAGCATTCCAGATGTAAACATAGATACAGTTTAGTATATATTTAATTTCTCTTATTCTATGTAAAACAATTTTTGAAAGGGGAAGGCTGGTAAGCAATAACTATCTTAGCATAATTAGTAAACTTGAACAGCGGAGACACGTGCTAAGCTTCAGAAGACCATGAAAAGAATTAAAAAAAACAAAACAAAAGGATAAATTACTTTGGTGAGACTTCACTTACTAATAAGCTTGATTTTCACTTCTGACCCCAAAGATTTTTTTTTTACTCCCATATAGTGGAAAAGGGCAAGCATTGATGGAGGACAGACCTGTGAAGTACTTCTATTTATGTATAATCATTACTGGAAGAAAGAGAGTTTCTTTCATAGCTGACAGTCAAATGTTGTGTATTGAGGTAGGACAGTTTTTTTCTTCTTTTCTACTTGGCTATTACTGTGTTCAAATTAGTAGAGCTTTTTCCAGTCACACTTGAAGGTATCTTTTCACCCACACAGTCTAGGAAAATTAAATGCCTTCTTAATTAAGAACTTAAACATTTTACAGTCAATCAATCCTATCAGCAAACTATGCTGTAGTACGTTAGTGGCTGTTTCATTGGATTGTATGTTGCTAGATTCATTTGTTAAAAATATAAATTACACTCAAAATAAAAATGTGGCTTCTTCTCAGTACTGGCTACCTGAAAAGACTGCCAAATAGTCTTAATTTAATTTTTAACTCTGTTTTGACAGGACATCACATATTTTTCCATGTATTTCTTGTCACAGGGGATTACCAAGCCCATTGTACAGATTGTTCTACAAGCAAAGAGCTCGGTTCTTTTTGTTCTCAGACTTGCATTATTTCTAGTTTTTTATAGCTCTGTTTTCTAGTATGTTTTCTTCTTTCTAGTAAAGCCAGTTTCTTTCTATTTTGTTAAGGTCTCATTCACCTTCTAACTCGTAACCTTTCCAAATGACTCATTGAAACACCAGCTGTAATTTAGTCTCTTGTGTATAGGTTCTCTGATGATGTAAAAAAAAATGTTTAGAAGTATGACTTAATTGCCATGATGTTTGCATATTGCCAGCATGAAAGTAGGGTTACCTATTTAGAATGTGCAACCCACAGGTTTAATTTATTAAACTTCATTGTAACTCTGTTCTCCTATAAATGCATGCAGAAGATAGGCGAGGGAATGTTTTTCTTCTTTTCCATTTAGCAATTTGCTTGAGTTATAGAAAAGTCTGTGCTCTGTTTTGTGTATTTGCTCATTTGGAAACCTTCTATAGTTCATAGAGACACCAGCGATTTGTTCCTGAGCTTCCCTGTGGAGTTTGTTCCATATTACAATCTAATTCCATGTCCGTGTTGTGCACTCCTGAGCTGTTAATTTGTACATTTCGATGCAGTTTGTTTCATCGTGTTTTTGTAATCCAAACTGAATGTAACGAGCTGTGTGCTTTGGGGACCCAGCCTTGCCTTGCCAATTAGAACAAGTGGTTACTGAGAGAGAGCATGTTTTAAATAAAACATGGCACCTATGCATGGGTCCAGCAGCCTTCAGGGAATAACAGAGGATATTTAACTCTTTCCCTCTGAGAAGAGGGGTCACTAACAACAAGCACATTTTAGCAACATTCAGCTAATTCCTTTGAGACATATGACACAGATTCATGTTTCATCTTGCAAATAAAATTTAGTTGTCGTCAAGACCTGTTATGTAGTACTGCATGCAGAGTACTTAGCAATGCACAAGAATAGCCGTCAACTTGGCTTCATGTTTTCTAGAATTCTAATTGTTAATGCCACATGAAAATTGCACAGGACTAGTGACTAACCTTTCTCTTTTCCCTTGTACTGCTTCCCAAGAGACTGAGGTGGTAAAAGAGCTAGTTTCAAAACATATTTTACAAGGGTCGGAATCCAAAAGCAACTCTTAGTAAGTAAGAATACTAAGTTTATGTGCTAGGTGACCATGAGGAAGGGCTCCTTTTTATTCTACCATTTCAAGGTCACTGGGAAAGACTAATTCTGTCACCATCAATATTTATAATTGTTGCAGAAATTACCTAGCACTCTACTGGTCTTCATAGTAGCTAAACTTCCTGGTAAATCCAGGCACAACAACAATTTTATAAGTTAACTCTACTTAGCATTTTTTTCTTGCATTCCAGTCCCAACATTTCCCTTCCTTTCTCTTCTGTCTTAACTTGCACATTCTACGTGCTCATTGATCTTCACAGGGAAGAAGTTACTGTCCACCAGCAACCTTCAGCTAAAGGCTCTGTGAAAGAATTTAGGTGAACAGTCATGGCAGTTGACTCAGACAACATTTCAACACAAGCAAGGCAAAACCAAGAAAAACCTTCCTTTGAAAATCTTTTAGCTCAGCAGCTAGATATAAGGGATCTATAGCTGTTCCCTAAGGTGACTTAGGCTGTTAGGTAAGCACAGGACAAATGTCATCTGGATAACAGAACAAAATATAACTGACTTTTCAATTGTCTATCCATTTTATATGAAAGGAATGTAATCTAGTAGCTAGACAACTAGCTAGGAACTTTGAGACCTGATTTCCTTTTCACAGTCAATGAGCATTTCTTTGTGGTACTAGGTAAGTAATGGGGTTTTTTTGTCTTCCACTTTTGTTCCTCATTAGTTATGAAGAAATTATAGTATTTCCCTGCTTCACTGTAATGTTTATGAAGATAAAATACATATTATGTTCAGTACAGTAGCAGTAGTAATCTAAGGAACTGAGATATATCTAGAGCTCTGTCTTGGGAAACAAAAGGTCATTTTGAGGAAAAATACCTGTCTTCCTCTTCCTAACCAGCTATAAGTAAGTGTACTATTAGCACTTATTGGATTAAAATGCAAATTGGCTGTCTTCAAAGTCAGTCAAGGCCCTCAGGCTGAGTAAATTTGACCAGTCTTTGGGATACAGGAGCTTAGTCCTTTGGTTGTATGTAATACAAATTCACCTACTCCTAGTTCTAGCACAGTGTTAGTGATAGTGCAGAAATTAAGTGTAACAAATTAATGTCATATCTCATGGAGGAGGAAGGCAATTTTCTTTCACCAAATCTGCAGTTAAGTTGATTTTGTCTAGTTATACTTTTGCACCCGTGTACTCAGAAGCCCAGAGATACATGTCCAAGTGGTCAGGCCAACATTACCAGTAAGCAACATGGAAAACGAGTTCTGGCTATCGAGCCCTCACTATGATGACAAGCTGATTTTGGATGTGCCTTTTGTACCCTTGAGAAGTGGATGGTGCAGAGGACGTTTTGCTTCTTTGTTTTGTCTTAGGCAAAGTTCTAGAATTTCAATTCTCTTCTTTCCTGTATATGGCTGCTTTATAACTGCAATTTGTTCTTCGTCTTCTTGACACTTTATCTTTAGTTCATTTTGTTCTTAATTTCAGTGAAATCACATTGTGCTATTGCAATTAATATACGGTATTTATTGTAAACCTTTAAATGCTGTTTGTTGTGAACCCTGCAAACATGCATAGACTCATAGAGTCACTAGGTTGGAAAGGACACACTGGATCATCGAGTTCTTTGTTCATATCAGTCTTCATGTATCTGTTACAAATCTTGTACATTCTCACAAAGTTAGTCACTAGAGAGCAAACTGTTTTTAGTCAATACAACTATAACTTTGCCTCTTTTTTTTGTGATATTTAAAAAACAAAAACAAAACCCAACATTGTCTGTGAATGAGCATACATGTGGTATTAATTAGGTGGAAAGTGAAGAGTATAATGACTCTCTTCTTCAGAAATACAGAAATGAGTATTTTTTGTTGAATGAAAGAGAATTTTTAAAAGTTAACATTTAAACCCATGGACTAATTTGCAAACTTTGAGGAAGAAAAAAAATTCCCCTTTTCTTGTGATCCCGTCAAAATATAGTTTAATTTTTAGTCAGGGAGGATAATAATAGGTTAAAATAGTTTCCAGCAGGAATCTGGCTTTAATCTTTATTTGTGAGTAGACCTTAATGGAGTGGTAGTGCAGGGAGTGGAAATCTTCTGCTGGAGATCTCCAAGCCTGCAGGTCTGTAGAAAAGGCCTTTCTTGAAAAGATATCCAAAATAATTTAATTGGTAGTAATTGAATTTGCAAGATTTTGTTCCTTTCCTTTGCAGAAAAGCATAGACCAAATCTGGCAGTGAAGATTTAGGAAATGACACAACAGATTATGGTGCCATAATAATTAATCCAATTTGCATATATGCGCTATAACTGTCTTTTAATTATGCTAAAAGGATCAAAGAATACAAGAAAGCATAGGATTACTGGCCTAATCTCCTGGTTTAAATCAGAGATTATTAAGTATCATCTAGGTAAGATATGTTTGCTGGAAATTTCCCTTTTAAACAGATAACTTATCCTGATGTCAAGGCATTGGGGGTTCTGCATGCATCGTGTGTGCTAGTATTGCTATTGAAAAACCACCCTTACTATTAAGTAATAAATAAGATACACATTTTTAATTGCAGCACCGTAGGGATAATTCCACAGAATTGTACTCTCCTTCATTGTACTGAATAGGAAGCAATATAAGGCATTCTGTCATGCTCTGTATCTTCTTACTACAGCATTTGCACATTGACCTGAATAAGGAATAATTATTTCCTTTATAGAATTTCTTTAGGGAACTAATTAGCCCCCTAGTGCTTCAAGAAAATAAGTAATTTACCATCTTGACATTTCTGTGAGATGAGGTGGTGATATTCTTGTTCACTATACATAGATAAGAATCTAAAGCACAAATGTCAAACATACACAGATATTGTATATCAACCTTGAGAAGCCTGGGACAGTAGTCTTTTCTTAATCTCCCTCCCTGAAAGCATATAACTTTATGATGCTTTAAATGTTGGAAGTAGAGCTATCTCTTCCTTTATGGAACTGCAAGGGTATTGAATGCTTCTGCTACTGGGAACCCAAGAACATCTATTTTAACATTCTGAAACTAAATATAAGTAGGAGGGACTTAAAAAGTCTCACAGGAATTCTGTGGCAGAGACAGTAGGCAGAATTTAATTCTCCCTGATTTCTCCTCATAATTTTCCTGAGAGCTAAAACATTCAGCAGTCTAGTCAAGCAGAACAGAGCTTTGCTTTCCATAAAATTCTGATTGCACATTTTGATCTTTCATTATATCCAGTAAGCAAGTTAAAAGTCCCCTAAAGGAGAAGATCTGTGATTGTTTGCATGCATTATAAAAATAATTTAAAATTAAAGAGGTCAGGTTACAAGTGTCCAGAAATGATTAATTCAGACACTTCATTATTTCAGGCTGCTTGATTTTTCAAGCTTAGTGTAGGATTTTGCAATCCTGTAATGCTGCCCCATCCTTCTGGTGTAAATAAATTCAGTTTATGGAACTCTTGACTATTATGGGCCAAAGAATTTTGAAACCATGAGTCAGGAGTGTTGATTCTGAGCTGTTGGGCTGTATTCAGGTCACAAGTTGGATCTAAATAGTCTGTCTCAATTGTAGTCAGAAGTGCTGAAGCTGAACAAGCAGTCCAGTGATAGTCTCCTATAGAGCCTACCCTCTGAGAATTCTCTTGCTGCAACAAGAAAAGAGTAAAATAGCTCTAGGAATGGACTTCAGAGCATAATGCAAGATTTTTCTCTCTCCATTGCATTAAGATAAATTTGGAGGGAGGCTCTGGTTTGTATATTTTTAACTACCAGTGTTACCCACACTGTAGTTGTATTTTTACTTGAATAAGTGAACACACAAATTTCATGCTGAGCAAGGTTAATGAACTTCGTGTATAAGGAGGAAACCTTGGAGATTTCTAAAATTTGTTTTGTATTAATGTACACTTATATACCTTAGCAGTTCAGCAAAATTGGTAGCATTTTTATTTGATAAAAGGAGTTTTATGTTTGGGGATTGGGGTGTTTCTACCCTGCTATGTGGGAAAGGTCCCGTATAAATGGAGAACAAGTTACAGACAGACATGTGTTTGAGGTGTTGTAAGCATTAGAAAATGGACAAAAGTAAACTTGTACATCTCAAATTCTTTAGGGTTGCTCAAAGTGTACTTGATATTCACTTGCTTCCAGTTAAATTCTCTTTATCTGAAGTGAAAGTTGTTTGCAGTGAGCTATATCAGCAATAAAATATACATTTTTTCTTTGGTTAATTGTACAGTTTTACAGGCCTTGCTTTCTTAACCAAAGGTGGAGGAATTTGCATTGTGTCTGGTTTTCCTTCAGCGTAGGAAAAAACCCTTCCAACACTAGATGGTGTCTGTAGAGGTAAATATTGGAGTCTGGCTCATTTCTGGGATGAAAATGAAATATATTGTGCTATCTACCGTCATATTTTAACAATGTTTAATGCAGTGTTACTGCTCCTAATAGACAAGCTTTTGTCGTCTTCTGTTGGCCCTACAAAATGTGAAGAAATACAGAGCTAATCCCAGTGCAGTGTGACATTTTCTGCGCCTCAGCAAAGTCCATGCATCACTTCAAGATCTTGATGTAACTGATGTCTGCTGAAGAGCTTTGAGCAGCAATTCAAAAGCTAGATCTTGACAACACTAGTTCTTTTTTTTTTAATTTATTTTTCTTTTAATGAGACTCTCTAGTATCTAGAGAAAACTATGATAAATAATCCTAGAAATGCAGAAGCCTGTAATGGGTGTCAGCATCTACCCAGCTGACAAAGGTAAGTTAGTGATTAGAAATACCTCAACTGTTAGCTTTTTCTGTACCATTTCTGGCAATGTCTGTGGTAATTATTTTAAAAGAGTTAAAATTATTATATAACTGGAAACTTTAAAACTGTAAGGGTTTAAGATAGACATGGCAATCACATGTTTGGATTATCAGCACATGAAAAATCATAGCTGATGCATGACTGCTGCTAGTTAGAGGTAACTAGGTAGGTTCTAATATGAATAACTCTTTTGGTTTTTTTTCAATTGGGCTCTTGGAACCACCGAACTGGAAAAAAAAAAAAAAGTGTGTCTGAATCCAGAATTATGGTGGCTGGTACTATTGTCCAAACTGATATATCTGGTAGCTGTGGACAGCAGTAGGTCTGCAGTGCATTTCAATCCATCTTTCTTTCCTTTTTTTTCTGTTTCTTTTTTCTTTCTTTGAAAACATCTCTGTGTGCCTCAGTTGGGGGAAAATACATAGGAATATTCATCAAACAGGTTTAGAAATGTAGAATACTGGAAGCTTTTGTAACAGAACCTGTTTTTCTCAGTGGTAACCAAAAGAGCTTTTTTGATGAAAAGGTCAGATTTCATGTATTTGTTCCCACTTGAGCTCTTTTTGACAGAATGAACACTATTTTGCTCTTGATTTATGAGATATTTACTGTGAGTTAGTACTGCATAAACTTCTGACATTGTGAACAGCTCTGTGTTCTGCTGACTGTGCCCTAGTAAATGGTGAAAGGAATTTTAAGGTATTTATAGGGACCTTTTCTGTTGGTACTGTAGAAAAGTACAAAAAGTCCATTTATGGGAGAGCAGTGTAGTTGTTTTGTTTTTTATAATACTTTAACCTGTGTTCTCTTCCACACACCAAGCTGAATGAGTAACTCCCTGTAGAGAGAGGATGAATAGTCATTTGTGGTTCTTTCCATACACACACCTGAGCCTGAGAAATTAAATCCTGCCTTAATGTACATGAAAGTAAAACTTATGACTCACTCTTGACTTCTTAAGATGTCGTCAGTAGGACTTGAGAGTGTGTCTCCTTTGAGGAGACTTCAGAAAACAATCAAGTACTAAACATTGTATTCTGTTTTGGCAGCTTGTTCAAATGAGTTTTGCTGCTTTTTTTTTATAAAAAAGAAGGAAAGTTAATCAGATAATCTTATTGGCATGATAACCCATAATTTATATAAATGTCAAGCTGAAGATAATTCTGGTGAAGAACAGGAACAGTTTGTAACCTTTTCTGTAAAATTAAGAACTGGACTTTATAAGGGTTATTTCATGGACTTCATAAGGGTTTGTTTAGTCAGAAAACTTTTAAGCTGTTCTAGAGGTTTGAAAATTTGAAACAGAGTTTTAATATATTTACATAAATGTTCATGAGGTCGGCATTTCAAGACTTGCATTTTAAGCAGAAGTCTTGCATCTTGTCAGTTGATGCTTGAGTAATACCGCCTTAAATACTCTTGTCTACATAGTTTTTAAAATATTATTCTTCAGTAGAAGAATACTGAAGTTCTTTATCAATTTCATTTCCCTCCAATGTTGTTCCGTAACAGTCAGGAAAAATATAAAGATCTCTTAATCTGGGCCATATTTTTTATGTCTACATATTTAGTGGGGAAATAAGCTAAAATCTTGGTCTTTGTTTCTATAAACATATACACTTGTACACATTAAGTATTTTTATAAATATATGCGTTCTCTCTAGGTATGTGCTTTATATTTTATGTAAGTGCTCTGAATTGACTTTTACTCCAAATTATATGTTAAATATTTCCCATTATGAAGCTACTTCACTTTTTTAACTTTAAATTTTCACAGTTCTAATGAAAATAATCCTTCAGGAATTGAAAGATCACAATGATGTGCCCAGCCCCGTGTACTTTTGAATCAACTAGCTTTTACCTTCTAAATGCTACAGAGGAGCAGGAGAGGCATGACGTTACAGAAGTCACTGGCCTCAGCATTTGTATGGAATTACTAACCTACCTCTTTTTAGAGTAACCTCTTCTGGAAGTGCAGAGAAACTATTTTATTACTTTTGGTTTATTTTAATGATTAATGTGAAACTGTTACACAGTAAGAGTGACAATTAGCTTCCTGGCCTCTCTGCTTTAGTCTGTAAACAGGGGTTTTGGGAAGGAATATCATGCAGGATGTGATAATCTGAAGGAATCTTTTTTACTAATGGTAGTAACACCTCTAAGTAAATATGCAGCGTATCATAGACTTAAAAAATAAAAATCTAAAGCTTTAGAGTTAACTTATTTAACCAAGTAATCAATTTTTAATTCCTGTATTTGTTAACTTTCTATTCTTTCTATTTCTACTAAATTCCAGTTTCTATTCATTCCTAAACTATGAATAGACAAATTAGCTGTCAAAGAAGGAATGACCAACAAAGCAGGACAAATACTAAGCTTAATTAAATACACGTAGATCTATCTTTTTTTTTTTTTTATAGTTAAGAAAAACAAGTGCTTAATTTCATGTTTAAACATAAACAGTGACTGATAATCAGTCTTTAAATTTGAATACCAGTTTATAAAGTATTTTGGTTTAAATCAGTCTCTTGTGAAACAGATATAGAATAACATTTACTAAGTTTAAAATCTGACAATTCTTTCAAGAGTTACTAGGTTAGAACCAGTTTCTTCCATTTCTCCTTTCCTAGTGAAATTCTAAGGAATCTGGGAGCTGAAAATTGAAGGAAAGCATAAGCTAATGTGGAATTGTATTACTGAATAAGTGAAGAAATCCTGTGTTCTGTTCTTCATTTCTCACCAAGTCTGAGATTGAATAGCTGTAGAATCTATGTAAGCGTGCAAGGGTTGAGATGTTTACTGGTTTCTTCCCAACCTTCCTTGTTGCCTAGCCTGAAGGAATTCAGTGTGCGTAAGCTTTTAGATTCTCAGAGGAAGCCCTTTAGCACACAGCTTTGCATGTGTCTGGGTTACCTGCTGACTGATCTGGTTCCCTGTTCTCCAGAAGGCTGAGTTGAGTGGGGGGAGAGGTTACGGTAGCATGGAATTTAACATGTTCAAAACTTTAAACTGGTTTTTTTAATGCCTTGTATGAGAAAATTCTTATTCCCTTTTAGATTGTGCCTTTTACTTAGTATAGCAGAAGTCTGTATACTAGTAAGAACATAATCACCTTTACAAAACACTAATTCATGCGTAACTGGATTATCAAAGGGAGAATTTCCTGAGTTTGGACTGTACTGCAGCTTCCATTTGGAGTGGGGTTGAGTGAAAATAGTAGCAAATTACTATCAATGCCTTTTTTGACCCTGTTCTGGCTCTCTAGGTACATACAGCATTCCTTGCTAAAACCTTTCTAGGATAGGAGTTAGTATAATTTATTAAATAGAGGCTTAATATGGAGTTGAATTTTGTGGTTAACTGCAACTCATTTTCTGCCCTTTGCTCAAGGGAAAGCAAGTAGGAAGCTTCTTGCCTTTTCCCAGTTTTACTGCTCATCAGGGAAACTAAGACTGTAAAAGTTGGCGCTTTTTTCTGCTATATAAGTCTGTGCAGCAAGTTATTAACAATCTTTCAGTTGTACCCTGGTCTATTAGCAGGAATATACAGTGGTACAAGAATGAATTTGTTGAAAATTTTATGTCTTCATGACTTATTGTAGAAGGTTATCCTGCTGCAGTGTTATTAAGTCATTTTTCATCTCCTCTTAAATTAACGTTGATGTTCTATTACTGTATTTGTTCTTGTCTGCAGATTGGAACATAAAAAAATCTTATTGCTGGAATATTAAAATTAATTGTTTGATAAGCAGTACCTTGCTTGAAGTGGAATTCTTGTAGAAAATCATAAAGTAAGATCAATCTCTGCTTTATATTTGCTTTCATTTATGAAAAACTGCTTTTAGAGCATTGAGCATGCAGGAGGGAAGGATGAGTTGAAATCATGGTGAGACAGAGCAGACTGCAGAAGAAGAGAGATTTGTGTCCATCCATACGGGTATTGCAAATGATAGTAACTCTTCAGAGGCTTCTGCCTTTTGTGAGCATTATGATGCCTTTCAATAAATGCCTCGTGACATTGTTTGCTATGTGGTGATTTGAATTTTGTGACGTACAGAGAGGTAGGAAAGCTGTTTGAAATTAAATGTCAGTCCTGGTTGTTGACATTTTTTGTTTGCTTTGAAAAGAACGTTTTTGCAGAACAGGGTGCAGGTTTGGAGTAGGCATTTTACAAATGCTTTCATTATAGATTTTTGTTCCAATTCAGCTTGGGCTGAATCTAAGTAGAATTTACTTATAAGGAATTTCTGTTCACCTACAAGGGACAAATTGGCTTATAATCCATTTTCTTTTTAACATTTTTTTCAAATTTTCAGAGTACTCCAGTTGAAGCATCTGCTTTTGACTTTAGGACAGAGGTAAATTCATAGAGAGAGAGATGGACTGTCCAGCATAACCAATACAGAGATTAGAGTTGGGGAAGTGGAAAGAAAATTTGTTTTGCTTTTAAGATAATTTTACTGCTGCACTTGGGGACTTACAGTCCTACAGACAAAACTTAGGCATAAATGTAGGTGAGCTGGTATTTGCCAGAAGTGCTGGAGCACAGAGGTCTTCCAAGAGGGGTGATCTGTACAAGGAAAACGCAGAATCACAAGGTGTATATTTTTAATGCATTTTAGTTAAGTTAATGTCTTTGAATTATGTTCTTCTGGCTCAGATATAAAGATAAAATAAATGTAAGTTAAATATCCATAAGTTTGTACACAAAACATTTTAAATTGGTGCAAACTGCTGATTAAATTAGTCATATGCTGGCCAGAGAGGTAGTTTCAGATATGAAAGTTAGGGTTAGAGTTGGCTTCTTTCCTCTGACCCACATTGCTGAAATTTAGATCATAAAAGGGATAGGTAGAGACTTTTCTGCCATAACTCTGAAATCTTTCATCTGGTGGGACTGAGTCTTTCTGAAATGGCATTTATAAAGAAGAAAGCTTTGGTTTGTCAGAAGCCATAAACTAGTGAAGTAAAACTAGTTTGATCACCTAGTCCATCTGCAGACGATAACGGATTCCTGATCTAGTTTTGGCATATGATATGGGCTACAGAAAATTGCATTGAGGATAAAAGATAAATAAGTTAATGTCTTCATCTTTACAAAGAATGAAGGAAAAGTGCTCATTTCCGCAGCGTTTACCATATGAGATACTAAGAGGAACTGAAATACATACACTGAAAATCTGAGTATTGCTCTACAAGGCAATAGCATTTTTTCCTCTGTTTTCATGTTAGAATTTTTGCACTTGATCTGGATTTGATGCTGCAGACTTTTAGAGAGTTTGTAAAATAAAAACATTAGGTTTATACATATGTTAGCTTACCAAAACAGCGCAGGACACAAGAGTGAGGTTTCTAGGATTAAATAAATGAGGGTAACAGTGATTGGTTTGGGGGTTTTTTTATTTCATTTTTTAAATCTTTCTCCTTTCTTCTGAGAAATGAGACCTTCACAGGATGTTTGGTATAGTTTGGCTCCCAATAGACTGAGGTGTATCTTACTCTGGAACTGTTTGGGGTTTTTGTTTTGTTTTGTTTTGTTTTCAAGTACTCTTATGGCGATGTCAGTCTTAATTTTTCAAACTCAGCCTTATAGACTACAGCTCCTCCCTTAGACAAAGCGTACTCATCATTGGTCCTAACTCAGAACAGATGATTATTATTTTGGGGGGGTTATTTAAGATGCATACAAAAGTTGAAATTATTCAGTTTGATCTATGGAAATGCACAGGAGACAATGGTAGATTTATTGAACAGAAAATAGATACGAGTTCTTTGTCATATCCCTGTTCTGTCCCCATCCACCTGCTCCCCTTTCCCTTTTTTTTTGTTTTATTTTCTGGTTTGATTCAGAAGGTGAGTGATACACATCTGTCATTGTGGCAATACCTTACAGAATGCAGTACAAGAAGGTTAAAGGAAAGCATCTGTATCTCTCATAGCTTTCTGAGAAGCAGTTTTAATCCCTGGGATGTGATACATTGCCTGTCTGGTATGATCAGTATTGAGCATTCCCTTAGAAATCGGGCATTCTGTGGAAACCTCTTTAAATACTTGAAATCGAACCCACCATGCTCAGGAATTGTAAACCCAATGTTATTAAGTTTTTCTAAGAAGCAGATGTGCTTACAACATTAAGCAGCATGTTCCTAGTGTTTTTCACTGCGAGAAAATAAGTGAAACATTATCAGTTTTTATTCTTTGTTAACGTGATAAGTAATTTGTGATAATGCTCCTCCCTTCCCCTTGTTGTCATCTTCTGCGTAGGTATAAATGGTAAATAGGAGCTGCATTTTTGAAGGAGTTTTCTGCATCTGTGCCATCTGGTGTTTAAATTGATTGGGCCTTTACTTTTAATCCTTATAATGAGGTTTCAAAACTGTTTTAGTTTCTGATCAAGGCTTTTAGATGTGGTCATGCTTTTCAAGGGCATGTAGTGATAGGACGAAGGGGTATGACTAACTTGGAAGAGGGAATATTTAGATTAGACATTAGGAAGAAAATCCTCACAATGAGGGTGGTGAGGTGCTGGCACAGGTTACCTGGGAAAGCTGTGAATGCCCCATTGCTAAGAGTGTCCCAGACCAGGTTGAATGGGACGTTGGGCAGCCTGGTCTGGTGGGAGATGTCCCTGCCCATGGCATGGGGGGTTGGAACTGCATGATCTTTAGGGTCTCTTCCAACCTAAACCATTCTATGGTTCTATGAAATGTATTAGGTTCTGTGTAGAGTAAATATTTTTTCTGTGTGTATGCTAAATAATTTTCCAAAGGAACTGAAAATTAATCTTAACTCTAAACTGGCAATATTATATGTGAGGTATTGGATTCTTCCATGATTAAAAATCTAGGGTATGGTTAAGTTACTAGGTACTGACACTGTGAAAGGTGTAGTAGCTAAGTGGAAGAGGATCTGTAGAGAAACTGTGCTTACTTTTGAAAATTTGTAGTATTTTTTCTTTTTGTTTAGCAGTTTGTACCTGACTCCCTAGTGCAGTTGGAGAATCACAGCTGTAGCTTCTCTTTTGCCTGTAGCCAGTGAAATGTATATGCAGAGCTCCATCCATAGGGCAGAAGAGAAAGAGAAAAGTGTGTGAAGAGAAGTGTTTGAGAACTCATATTGAGTCTTAGGATTCAGTTTAAACATCTTGACAAAAATCTGAGTTGCTGTTTATTTACAGTATGTCAGTCAAATTTCTTGAAAGCACTAAATAATAGTGCTGCACTCACTCACATTGGGTTGACAGCTGGTCTGGAAAAACACGCTACTCTTGGAACCCATCAAGGCTGTTCAGTAATTAGTAAATTTAAAAATAATTGAGTCTTCATGAGTTGGTGGTACCACGTGATACAACTGGTGATGAAAAGTTATTAACAAGCGTGAAAATTCTTTACTCCCTAGTGCTCTGTAATCGTAATAAATCTCCTAGATGGCTTTCAGTAAAACCAATGATAAAAACTGGATGTTTTGTTTCACGATAACAATAGTGTTTATGGAATTCGTTTGTGTGGCTTTTCTACTGTTTAGGCAGTTGGCTTTGTAGTTTCCATGTGCTTCAGTCAAAAATAAAGCTCTGTACTATACAAATAAAAGTGATGATTTACAGTCAGAGCTCAAGTGTGACAGCCAGCAGTGCGCTGGGAAGGCAGAGGTCACAGGTAGAAGGAACACACAAGCCTCTTGCAGTGGGAAAAGTCCTGTACTACTTAAAATTCTTTATCCCAAGTCAGTGACAAATAGTTCCATGCATAATAAAATTCTGACTGTTTGATTTTGAGTTATTAAATTTTTTTAGATATTTTATTTTAAAGTAATATATTTAGATAACTAATTAATCAAAGCTGCATTTGCACTTTAAAGAGAAAACATTTGTAGAAGAAATTTTTACATAGTTGTCCACTGTGTAACGTAAATAGATGAGTTATGTTTCCTTTGGGGGTTCAGAGGCATAGAATGGATTTCCTTAACATTGAAGTGGGACAGGTGCTTCTGCAGAGCTCAGCCTATGGCATCATCTTGCTTACAGATTGTGCTTTACATTGGTGTAGTGTAGTGACCATTGATGTTCTCTTAGATTGTGATCCTGAGCAAGTGTCATGGAGGAGGAAAATGCTTAACTGAATTAACTGTGTGGGAAAAGAAGATTATTTTTGAAAGGATGAATTCTGTTTCTTCTCTCAAGGTGGAGCTCATGTGGGCTTTTAAGGGGAGTTTCCTGTGTGGTAGAGGCGAGCAAGATGAATTTTGACTGCTAATGTATATATTGGATTTGGAATACTACCTAACAAAAGGAAGTAGCATCTTCCTGTTTAACTTCTGCTGCTAAAGAGAAACAGTTCATGAAAAATGTGAGTGCAGGTCAAAGTAAGACACAGAACTTATCAAAGACTGCAATGGGCACAGGATCTTTACTTATGAGGTAAAATCAGGAGTGTTGTAAGCAAAATCAACTAATGCTGCTGGAGAGTGGCATGTTTTTCTTGATTAGATAGCCCGATGTAGAGCATATTTTTGATTCATTAAAGTAAGCAGCTTTTAAAAAAAAATGTTTCCTTACTTGCTTTCTACACTGTAGGTCCTTCTTTTAGTAAGAGTTCAAATTTTCTTGTATTCACCAAAGCAAGGATTTTTCAAAGAAATGGAAGTGCAGGACTAAGTATAAGTGTCATTGGGAAAGGGTGCTCTGCCTGGGACTGTAAACGGCATGCTTGTTCTGTGAAACCCTGTAGGTTGTAATAGCTTCGGAAAACTCTGATGGCAGCAAACCATTAAATAAGTGGCCTATTTTTCCTTCTTGGGGCATAATGTGTTGGTTTAAATTCCAAGAGCAGCTACTTTCCAAAGACATTTGGCATGATATGATGTAATAGATTCTTTCTGCTTTTTTTTTTAAGTGATATAAGACTGTTGTGGCTGACTTAGGAGAGATAAGGGGTAAGGAATAAGGAAGAGTGTGTGCATGTGTTTAGGCACATATTATTTATATTGTTTGCCTCACAGTTACATAGACAAGCTTTTCAAACCCTTTTTCCCCCTTTGTTTTGGCTACGTTTCCATAGAAATAAGTGACAATTACCCCAGTTTCAGTAGAATGAAGGAATATTCCTCATTTCAAGTTTCATACCTTGATTGAAGATACTCTCCTTCCTAGGAGTAAGTAGTGGAACATTTTCTTCTTGTTACCTATCATTGCGCTTTGCAGCAATGAGAATGTTTTATCAGTAAAATACCTTTTCATCTGCTTCCTAACTTGTAGAATCATGAAGTCGTTGAAACTGGAAAAGACCTCTAAGACCATTGAGTACAGCTGTTAACTAAGCCTGCTGAGAGAACGTTTGACAGAATAACAGGATGTGTTTATCGTTCACCCCTTATTGGAATTCTGGATGGACTTTTGCAAAAGCACATTCTCTATGCATATGCTGTTCCATGTGTAAATACATTTTATTCCCTTGGCAAAAGGCTCATCAATCATATTTAAAAAGGGAGGGGAAAATACATTGAACGTGGCCTGAAATGTGTTCTGTACTACTTTAACGGTTCTAATAAACCTATCAAAATATCTCTCTTGGTGCTAGCGAAATAGGAATTGATAATCCACAGGTGAGTTTGACAATAAATGAATAGGAGAGTGAGAAGTGAAAACAGAAAAGGGATGGTGACAGCATCATAACACTGGAGACATTTGTAAAAGAATTTTAGGTCTGTTGCTGCACTCTCCTGTGTCAGGGACATAGTGGACGCTACTAACTCTTGTGCAGATTCCATTAACAAGATTTTTCTCAATGTAGGAATCTTCTAAGTAGACGTTTAATTTGTTAAACTGACACAGACTATACCTTTGCCTCTGTTGAATTAGTGTAAGGAAATTAATTTCTATCAGAGGCTTTAGTCAGAGTTCTATTTCCAGTTTTTGGAAATAAATCTCTATTTCAGTTACCTTAAATCAAGCTAAAAATTTCTGCAGGGAATTTTATTTGATGCAGTCTCTAACATGGAGTTATTCTCCTGGGTGTGCATATACATCCTTGCTGCTAACTGTTTTTCTCTTCTGGAAGGTATGTTTCAGCTATGGATGTAGAAAAATACACCTTACAGAATTGTTTAGTGAAACAAAAAAAGAGTAGGAAAAAATTTCATCTCAGCATAAGAACCTCAACATACAATGTAAAGTTGAATTTTCATTCTCCTTTATGAAGATCTCCTGTCTGCAGACATAAGTAGGTATGGTTTACAGCAGTTGTCATAATGATGATGATAAAATTAAACCTATGCATTTTACTTTTTTGTTTTGAGTAATGAATTAAAAGATAAGCTTACAGTATTTTGGATCATTTATGTCTGTTTCAGAGTGCTTAAATATTCTTACAGGCACAGTATCCATTTGGGGTTTGCATCCTCCTTTTGCTCTGCTGTGAATTTCTCATTCAAATAGTCTACCATTCTTTCTTCTTTTAATACATGGCAATTGTCTCTGCTACACTGATTGCAGTGTTCAAAAATTTTAACAGATAACAGTTTCTAAAAGAAGTTGATTTACTAAAACCGTAGAATTATGAAGTGTTGTTCCAGAAGTGGAATTTTCATTAGCGAAAAGCAGAGAATAGTGGTGAAGAAGAGGGCATCAGTCATTGTCACCACAGATACAATAAATCTCAAAGCTAGACAGTAGCTCCAAAGAGCTGAATCTTCTCTTAACTTTGTTAAACAAAATGAATGTGGTCAATATTAAGTATATCTGTAAAATATTTGCTCTGTGAAGAGAAGAGAACAAATGTTCTTGCCCATTTTGAAGAATTTGCTTTAATTTATCAATTACCACACCCTAGTGTTGAACGTAGAATATGGGATAGAATGCTTTTTGACATGAAGTGTAAACATGCAAATAATTTGCTTTGGTAAATGCCTTGAAATCTTACACTTGCTCTCCAGATACTTTTAGTGCATGTCAATATTAGAAGATAGAAATGTGAGTTTCTTTCCAGTTTAGTGGATGTGAAAGGAAAACATAGGTAAAATTCTGTTTTAACAAGCAAGTGTATGTAAACAAAAAGGGAACAGGTTAAAATTCATAAGAGAAAGTAAACCATATTACCTTATGTCTTCGAGAAAAAATCCAGACACTTTCTTTAAAATGAATTCTCTGTCAATAGTGAATTATTTGTATTTTCTTTCCGTAGTGTTGTCTTTTATTATGGAATACTGTAAGAATTACAGATACTCTTGCCTGAAGTGTTTAAAGTGTATCTGCCTGTATTTACCTACTACAGAATAATACTTTCAAGCTGTTGGCAGCCCTTCATGTTAATGTTCTACCCAGCAAGAGCACAGACGCTCTCTTAATTCCCTGTGGCGCTGCGTGATCATCTAGAGGATATTGTGTTCCAGCATGGCTACTTGTCTGCCTCAAACAGTATTTTCATAGTGTCCTGAACTGCTAATCATGTTGGCTATAATGTGGCATTTTCTAATGAACTTACCTCCTTGGTATGTTTTTTTGTTTCCTGTATAATTCTTCCCTATTCTAATGCCTGAAATTAATTAAGCAATGTGATTAGCATCTGTTTCGGGTGGTGAGTCCTTTCTTTCAACAAGGTAAATTCTGTAGGGCTGTTATTTAATATATTTCATTCTCTGTTATATATTTATGTTAGCAAAAGACAGATCACCAAAGTATATCTTGTCTTTAGAGAAGATACTGATTATATTTGCAGTGGTTTTAGATTCTGTAGGAATTCATCACATAGACTTGAGTTGAGTATGGGGAAGTGTCTGTGCTATCTGGGTGAGCTTCACCCTTTAGGCACTGTGATGTGTCAGTTCACTGCATGGTTCTCTTCAGATGCCTTCATGTACCATATTGACAGATAATGGATTTTCACAAAGACAAGATCTGAGATCTTACCCAAACTTCCTTTCTGAGAAGCCAGTACAGACATATGGTCAGGTTTCACATGCTACTCACAGTATGATAACGACTGCTACATTCAGCGCTAGTAGTTGTTGCCTGAGGGCTTGGGTTTCAGCATTGCTGTAGAGCATCCAGGGTATGACAAAGCTGAATGTAGTTGAGGCTAAGTCATCACCATCAGTTGGTATGCAGCTTCCTTTAATGCAGCCAGTTCTTGGCGTATTTACCTGGAGGGGTCGGTGTACATGTGTGAGTATATATATATCTGGGTGGTATATATGGGCTGGTACGTAGAGAGGTACATACAGGTGTTCGTATATAGTGGTCTAATGTAAGCTGACAACAAGAGGTCATCCATGATTTTCACAGATGTTGATTTGAAGTTCCACATACTGTACAAATCTTTTGTTTGTTTCTGTTCTCAGACCATAGCATCAGGAGCACAGTCTTAGTATAGGCAGATAGCTCTTTCAGCAATTAATGAGAATGCTTTACAAAGAGAAGGATTCTTCATCATTGGTCAGTGTGTTGGATGTTTCACAGAATTGCAGAAGAGTTGAGGTTGAAAGGGACATCTGGGGGGTAATCTGATCCAACCCCTCCTACACAAGCAGGGCCACTTAGAGCTGGTTGTCCAGAACTAGGCTTTTGAATATGTCCGAGGATGCAGCTATCTTGTAACCTGCCTGGGTAACCTGTGCCAGTGCATAGTCATTGTCACAGTGGAAAAGTGTTTCCTGGTATTCAAATGGAGCCTCCTGTGTTCCAGTTTTTGCCCATTTCCTGTATTTGAGAGAATATGGTTGTTGGGGAAGGAGCTGGACAAGCAATTCATTGAAATAAATATGTTTGCTATTCCAAAATAAATATTTGTGAAGGAGGAGGAAAAATATAGTTAGATTCTTAATGGTTCAGGTTGCTTTAAGGAAAGGGAGGAAGATTTAGACTAGATATTAAGAAGAAATTCTTTACAGTGGGGGTGGTAAGACACTGGAACAAGGTGCCCAGGAAAGTTGTGGGTCCCCCACCCCTAGAAGTGTTCAAGCATAGGTTGGATGGGATCTTGAGCAGTCTGAGTAGTTTTACAGAATTTCCTAGTGGGAGGTGTCCCTGTCCATGGCAAGGAGTTGGGAACTGGATGATCTTTAAGGTTCCTTCCAACCCAAACCATTCTATAATTCTGTGATTCTGTGAATATTTCTTGTTTCCTTGGACTGTTGTGTGTTGAAGCCATTATGTGTTAAAAACAGTGTTTTCAAAGTTCTACTGCTTTGATATGGCTATATATCTGAATCCATAATGGTGTACCAACCAAATATGTCCCTGAATTATCTTTCTATGCTGCACAGTAGGATTTGTTTTCACCTGACTTTCTGTGTCTTGGAGCTCATTCAAGCAGAATTGCGGTTCCTGATCAATGAGTTTGTAGTTTCTTCAGAGTTCAGATGAAAAAGGCCATATAATAGGAAGCAAAGCAGAATTTCTCTTCTCCGAAAATGCAGTTGTTTGATGCAGAGTATATTTACTCAAGGTTTTAATAATAAGGAACAGCTTTTCATCCTCTAGACTACTTACAGCGATCTGAATACATTAAATCAAGTAATTAGGCTAGCTGTAATGATGGATTTCAGAAGTCATCTTAATTTACATACAGTTATTGTGATATACATAGTTAATAAGTTGTAGCTTGCCATAAGGTGAGCAATTACTTTGGATAAACATGGTATTTGATCACATTCTCAGTATTTTAATATTTTTCCAGGCAGAGTATTAAAAACAGTGGCCCAGTATTGTGTACTGTTATTTCCAGGAGCTATTGAAGCATACTTGTAAGAAGATGGGAGAGTTGTGTAAATTTCATACAACAGCAACAGTGTAAAACAGTTCTTCAGCCTTTTTCTCTCCTTCTCGTGCTGACTAGGATTTTAAATGCCTGGGACCACAAGACTGTTTTATAATACCTTCATCTGTCACTGGGCTTTTTTTCTGGTACCCATTAACTCCATGGTGTTTGTCATAAAGAAACAATCAGGTGGATGACTGACACTCTCTAGCTCACCTACTAAAGATGTAACTGTAAAATTTGACACTAGAAGAACAGCTAATATCATTTTAGCGTTGTATTTGAATGGCTTTGAGCAAGAATGTATCACACCCTAGAGAAAGGTCAAGTTAATCCTCTGCATTGTGGGTACTAAGTAATTTATATAGTGTTTCCAGTAGGAAAGCAGTTTAATGGACCTGCAGGTAATGTTTAATAACTGAGAATGTAAGTTAAATTGACCATCTGTTACATGTCCCTGCACTTGCTGCCATGGCATGTGAGGTGGTGGAGAAATTTCACACTTCTCTTGTTTCAGATTGTTCTAATTGTTTCTTTTTTTATGCAAAGCATGAAAAGGCTCTTGCAATTAAGAGAATGCCCTCTCTAAATTAAACGTAAGCCCATAGATTTAATCAAACTAATTTCCGAAGTGCTTTCACTCCTCTTCAGTGATACGCCTTGAGGGGATGGTACGGAACTTCACAACTGATTTGAAACAGGACTTCATTGCAAATAGTGCCTCTGATGTGCCTCCACAGTTCTCTCTCTCATTTTCTTGACTAATTTGCATTGGTTAGCAGATTACTCTTTGTTCTGAATCGTTTTACTTTGGACAGCTGCGTAATAACTTGCTCGTTTTTTCAAAATCTTGGTAATTTGCCTTTAAATGTGTTTTTTGGACTCATGTTTGAGGTAACAAGGGGGTAACAAGAGATTCTCAGGAAGAAATCAACAGGAAATGGAATTCAGATACATTATAAAATAAGATGATGATGATGTTAATTTTGGAGAAACTAAATAATTAGAAGGTGGTGCCATCCCCCGGTAATTCTTCTATTCCTTGATGGGCAGCAGAAAGGTTGCACCATATGCTAACAGAATAAATAACACTTCCTCATTATGAGAAGCTGTAGCATCTCAATGCCAGCTAATTTGAAAAATGTTGAGAATGAAATCATGCACCATCATTGAGTGCCCTCTTGAGAAGGTGATTGCCAACTATGATACAAGAACGCATTTAAAAATCAGAGTTATGTTTGAGGTAACAAGATGAGTTGAAAAGTGCAATCAAACTGGCACATATTGGAGGAGAAGTCAGTGTTTTGGCTACAAAGACTCTTCGGAAGTGTTATAATGAAGGTAGTGTTAATTTCTTCAGCATACCTTGAATTAAATGGAAACCTCTCCACATATATATATATATATATATATATAAAATATGCTCTGAGCATAACATATCTTATCCAGTGTTGAGCCTGAGCTTTTAGTGGTTCAGATGGATGCACGTGAACTAAAAGGGATTGGTATGTACAGAAGCTACTTTTGGCATAAATGTGAATTGAGTTTTCAGGAACATTTCTGATTTTTTAAACTGTCTGTATGGTTTTAAGACTTTGTAACTGAGAAAATAAGTGTTCTGTTAGGATGTAAGCATGCATGTTTTGTTTTTCTGTATCAAGGAATTAGGAGAGGAATAAACAACAAAAAAACCCAAGTTCATGTTCTTGGTTGAAGTATTTAATGATTATTATTGACTTAACCTAGTGTTAAGCAGGTCAGATGATGAGTGAATGATGACTGTGTGATACATAAACCTGCCCCTAAATCAATTAAATATTGTAAGTAATTGTTTCAGAAACACTGAAATTGCAAGAATAAAATAATTTTAAAGCATTTTCCTGGTTTTGAGCAGAACGAAAGGTAGCCTTCATTTAAAGATGTCACTTACTGCATATCGTAGAATCGTAGAATCATAGAACAACCAGGTTGGAAGAGACCCACTGGATCATCGAGTCCAACCATTCCCATCAATCACAAAAAAAAAATCAGTGGCATGTCTAACTCCTTCCCAACTCACCTGGCCTCCCATCACCTACATCCCTGTCTTCTCCACTTCAATGCCATATGTTTATATAGACATGATTTTACCATTTTCCCTTCCCTGACACACACTCCCAACCCTACCAAGAGACTATCTACACAATGAGTGGCATAAGGTATAATATTTTGCTGCCTTGATATGTACTGTAAAATCATTAATTTCTGTCTGTTGTGCATGACATGCTACAAGGTACTTCATGCACTGCAAGGTAGTTGTACCACTAAATAACCACTGACCATGGATGGTGTGAAGTTTTTGCTGTGTTCATTTCTAGGGAAGCTGACATGATATTGCCATTTTCCAGAGAAGCTGATGATTGTATTAATAAATAATAAAATCACCTTCTTCCTGAAGGAGGAATAGAATGCACTTAAGCCTGAAGCAAAGCACTTGCCAGGTTCTGTGAGTGGGGAAGTCACAGAACAACCATCATTGACAATTTTTATTGTTTATTGTTTATTTGAATGTCCTTGATGTCCAGTGTGCAAATGACAGAGGCAGTGAAATTTCACAATCCATCTCTATGGAATGGTATCCTTTCCAAAACACAAGCACATATCTGTTGAGAACAATTTACTTCCCAGTTCACCAAATGCAACTGAAACACACAGTAATTTGTAATAACAGGTGAAACAATATAATGTTTGAAAATCTGTTTTACATCTGTTGTTTTTGCAACAACCTGCCAAAGCAGGTTTCTATGCTTTGAGATGTCTGTTGCGAACCTGTAAATCCTTCATTCCATTTAGGAAACCCCAGCTTTCTTATCTGCTACAGCACTTTCTACTACTAATGTGATAAATGTTTGGGTGGTTAGCAAAAGCTTGTAAGCCACACTGCTTTTCTTACTTGAATTTTTAATTTTGTATTATACTGATCACCAGTACATTTCACTATGAATAATAGAATCATAGAAACATTTAGGTTGGAAAAGATCTTTAAGATCACCAAGTCCAACCATTAACCTAACACTGCCAAGCTCGCCACTAAGCCATGTCCTTAAACACTGCATCTACCTGTCTTTAGAATACCTCCAGGATGGGGATTCAACCACGTTCCTGGGCAGCTGCTGCCAGTGCCCGATAACCCTTTCAGTGAAGAAGTTTTTCCTAATATCCCGTATAAACTTTCCACGGAGCAAACTGAGGCCATTTCCTCCTGTCCTATTGTCTGTCACTTGGCATAAGAAACCAACACCCACTTCGCCGCAACCTCCTCTCAGGCAGCTGTAGGCAGTGATAAGGCACCCCCCAGACTCTACCTCTCCAGGCCAAACAACCCCAGTTCCCTCAGACAGTCCTTATCATGCTTGTTTTCCAGCCTCATCACCAGCTTCATGGCTCTTCTCTGAACACACTCCAGGACTAAAATGTCCCCCTTGTAGTGAGGGGCCCAAAACTGAACACAGGATTCGAGGTGTGGCCTCACCAGCGCTCACTTCTGTGCTCTGTGCTTTGCAGTCATGGACTGAACCTGGGCAGCCCACAGTTCCACCTTCCCGCTCTCTACAGATCAGGAGTAATGACTGGAGCCAGGGCAGCATCCTGAGTGGCAAGACCATGTACTCAGGCCACCACTAAAGACACGTATCCTGTATGCTTTCTGTACCAACATTTTCTCCCAAAAAACATAGTTTGTAACTTAAGTGAGAATCATCAAGGAACTTTGTTCTAGTGTGCTAATTAGTATTTATATGTGTAAGAGATCATGCTGCTGTTTTCACTACTGGCTGCCAATTCTCTTGGTTCTCACGTGTCTTCTCGTGGTTTTACCTTGCTCTTGGACAGTGAACGAGCTTTTTTTTGGAGCAGGAGATGAGATGCATATCTTGGGTTTTGCTGTGATCTACACAGGGTTACATCTCGTAATTCCCACTACTCTGCCATAATTGTTCAAAATGCTTTTTATTTACTGTATCTGTTAGAGTTCACATTGATACGTGGGATACACCGTTGAATTCTTTCCATTGTGGCTTCTATTATATAACGTAGTCAGGATTGTGTGTTTAGCTGAGATGAAAAAAAATAGTTGTAGTAACAGAATTACTGCACCATATACAGTGAGAATGTGCTTGTGTATTCCAGGGACAGTAGCTGTGGTTTTAGAACTCATGTGGACATGGCAAAATCAAAAGGAGGTCATTCTCACTGTTGTGGATATGATGAAAATAAAAAGCAAATAATTAATATAGTGCTCCTAAATCTAAAGAAATATGCTTTATTCAGATTCAGAATAGTTCAATAATTTTGAGTTTATTTTTAGAACATTGTGTAACACTTTCTAAAGAATCCAAAAATAGTAGGATACTTTTAAGAAATATAACCTAAGTCATTAGCCTTGAACACAAAATAGTTCTGAATTTCCACTTATATAAGTTTGTGTATGTTAGTTTTCAATATGATAAATTAGATTGAGGGCAAATAGTAGATGCTTCTGTTGTGGGTTTTGTGGACAAGCGAAATAGGAATAGTGGAAAAATAAGCTGGTTTGCTCCTTAGCATTTATATAGTTAGGCTGTCTTTCCATTATAGAGCTACTTCAGCTGGTATTTGAAGTTTGTTATTAGTGTGTCCAGCAGTCTGAAAGCTTGATCTGCTTAGTTTTTCTATATCACTGTTCCTTGTTCTGAAAACATTTAACTGCCTTTGTTCACTTTGTGCATGCAGGGCTTAAGATAAATTCTGATATTGATGTTTATTCTTAAAACCTTTTCTGTTGTTTCCTGACAATGTGCAAGCAGTAGGAGGAAAACAAAATTCCATATCTTCCACAAAGGGAGAATGGAAAATCATAGAACTTTTCAAAAGCTGTAGAGCTCACTGCTCAGATTTCTTTGGGTTGTTTGATTTGAGTCAGACATCTGATGGGACAGAGGTTTCTCAGCATACAGCAAAGCAATATTACGATATGTTCAATATTTTTATCTCAAAGATAACACCATCCCATAGAGACGTGATGTTGTGTTTCAGGTTACTACTTTTTCTGTAAATCACTTCGTAAAGGCCTTTACCGTCTACTGATTTAATAGCTGCTTTTATCTAGTGTCTTTCTGCTCTACACGTAATTTTATGATTTTGTTTTAATTTTGGACATAATCTTTTATATCATGTAGTATTAGAGAGGTGATGGTATAAATTGTTTGATCGGACTGTATTTCTCCTTCCCATTCTTACCTGCCAAGCATTAACTGTGCTTCAAAAAGTGCTTAAACTATTGAGTTGTCCAGTGTGCTTTTAGATTTATCAGGCTTGTTTTTTATTTTGTTGGGTTTGTCTATATTTGGACCAATCTTGCTCCCTGCATTCCCTCTGCTAGTAGCTGGTTCCAGACTTTGTGTTGGGAAATTTCATCTGAGGCTGTACATGGTTACGTTTTCTATGTTTAGATTATCAAAGTCAAGCTAGCTTAAATTTAACTAAAAATTTAAGTTACTCTTTAGAGTTCCACCAGTGATGTGAACTGGTGTAGGTAAAACAAATTAGAAAGCCTCACTTGCTCTGTCCCTCTTCTGGTCTGGCTTTTTTGGCCACACAGCAGGCTGAACTGGGGAAAATGATCAAAATCCAAACATAGAATCATAGAATAACCAGGTTGGAAGAGACCCACCGGATCATCAAGTCCAACCATTCCTATCAAACACTAAACCATCTTAAGTTCTGTATTTCAGTACTTTCTACCACTCCACAAATAGCTTTGAGACCAAAAGAGAGGAGAGGGCAATTACACATGGCGTAAAATGGATGGGTAGTGGAAATTAATAAGCTAATTACAAACAAAGGATATATTTATTGTCAAATTGTCCGAAAGTCAATTTAGGGATAACTAGAGGTGTCTGGATTTTGTCACCTCTGTATCCTAGAAAAAAAGGAGTCAGCACTAATGGCTAATTCTAACCTGTTCTAGACAGAGCAGTGCTCAAGAGTGCCTTCCAAACAAAATAATTCAGTACTGAAAGCCCGAAAGAAAAAATAAATGTATGAATTCCCTTCATTATTTGCTTAGAAAAAAATAGGAATATAATGGAAATTACTACACTGAGTTGGGTTGCATTCAGAACCTTGTCTGAGAGGTATTCAGGACTTTTACTAAGAAAAAGATGAAAATACTATCTAGAGTACAAAATACATAACCACCTAATAACTCATAGTGAAGGGTTGACTTATTTTTGACCCTTGTTGGCAACTGATTTCTCTCTGGAGTGGGAGGGTTTAATTTATAATTAATTCTTTTAGCCAGAAGCACTGACAAAGTTGCCTCCTTTGAATCTTCCTAAAAGGCTGGCTCCCATGATACCTCTGGCAGAGACATGCATGGTTACAAAGAAAGGAATTCTGTCCTTCAGCTAAAAAAATGGAAGGAAAGATGTTTGTGGAAGATATGTGGCTGATTTTAGAATGTTTGTTACAAATACAAAACTGTGCCAGAGAGACAGTAGTACTTAATTATCGTTTGTGCAGTTACTTTTAAATGGGAAGTATATTGAAAGTCTTTTTTGAATCTGTCATACCAAAAGATAAAGGTATTCCATAGTTTTGCTCTTAGGAAGCTAATTAAGCTTCAGGAAGGAGAGTGGGAAAGGTGAAGGATGTTGACATGCTATGTCCATGTATGGCACTGTTCATTGATATTAAAATATGTGTGACTTTATAACAGGAGGATGTAATTTAAGAAAGCTTTCCCATGAGGTTACTGAAGCATAGATAAGTAAGCTACTGGATTTTGCAAACAGCTTCAAACACTCAGAACTTGACTGTTATGAAGTTTGTGTCACTGCTTACTCTATGAAACTAAAGGCAGCTTGAGTACATTTCTCCTGTGACAGTTTCAAGGACTCTGTTGTTTGTTCCCTCCTCAGTGTTGCACCTTCCCCCCCTTCTTCTGTTTTTTTGCCTGGCTGGACTGGGAACTACAGGATGCCATCAAAAAAGACTAGACAATAAAAATGTGCCTATTCTGTTGTGTGAGTCTCTGTGATGAGAGGAGGTGATGTATTTTTTCCAAATTCAGATGAATTTTGTGGTGTAGTTCATCACACTAGTACTGGCACAGCTGAAGGCACAGCTTAGGACGGATGGCTGAGGAACACGCAGGGAGAGCTGCTTCAGCTGCCACAGCTGTTAGAAAAAAAGTGTTCTTAACTATAACATGTTCTTATCTTCAAGATGAGATTTTTAAATGATGTAGTCATCTTGTTTTGGATGCATTTTGGTTGGAAAGTGCTTAGAGTATTTCTGCATTGGACAGAATTTCAGACTTCTGGCTCATGTAGGTAATTGGGTGGAATACGTTTAGGGTGGGGTTTTATTTTTCAGTTTGAAGAATAAAATTATACTCAACTAGAGATTAGACGAATTGTATTTCAAAAATCACTTTTAAAAAGTGAAGAGAAGTTTATTTTTGCTAAGATTATTATTATTGTTATTATTAAAACATCTTTTCCGTAATGTTACATAAGAAGGAAGGATAGCAAGGTTACCATTAGCTGCATAATTCTAAAACTTAAGGGAATGCTGGCTGTTTATACCATTGCAATATGTGGGGATTTATAGACTTGTTTTCTCTATCCCTTGGTGTACAGGCATTTCAAAGACAAGGTCTGGAGGAAGAGAGCAAATAGGGGATTTACAGGTCGCTTCAGGAGTGTGTGTTATGTGTTGGGAAATGTCAGATCCCAGAAAACAGTCCTGACGTTTTCCTTATTTTAATTATTGCAGAGATAACCTGAAATTTCATTACTCTGTGATAAGAAGCATGCTCTCAGTGCCACAGAAAGTTGCTTAAAAATGCTAATTAACAGGATTATTACCCTTTATACTAGACCATGAAACAGTGTAGTTTGATCTTTTTATCTTAGTCACCACAAAGACAGAATCTTATAGAAATTTACAGACTTTGAACTTGTGATTCCATTACAATATTTGAAGTTCTCTGTAATATCTCAAATATCCTTTCTGTAGTCTTGCCTCTGCATGTTCTCTGCTGTTTGCATTGTACCTTTTTTGGTAGAACAGCAGCCCTGCCCTGTTTGGGTTGCTGGTTATTACTGTGCAGTAATAGAAAAAGATTATTTTTTTTTCTTATTTAAGCACATAGTGAGGTTTTGGGGCTTGGGTTTTTTTTTTTTTTTTTTGATGATTCTCAGTAGGTCTTTGTTTTTATTTCCCAGTGCAAGTAGTTGGCATAAGTCAATATAGTCATTTGCTTTTCTGTCAGTAATTACAATAGGTCTGACAGTGGTTGAGGTTTGAGTTTTGAAGTAGTCATAATGTGAGAGAGAGTATCATTTCTATTACAGCCACGTTCTGAAGTGTCTAAAGAAAACATGATACGGTGGCAGTGTTATTAACATGAAAATCTCCTTTTAACTCAAACAAGTCTGTGACAAGCTTTGTCCAGGGAGCTTACAGATCTGTACAAAGGCATTTGCTTTGCAAAGCAGAGGTGATGGTTTGTGCATTGAAGTAACAAGGCTAAATAAAATGACTTGTGAAATTAAAGACTGCCATCTCCTTGAAGAAGTGCATCTTCTCATTTTCCCTCTCCCAACCTTTACCCAATCTTACATGATCCAGATTGCTCTGGGTCTCTTTGTTAAATGAGCTTTGTATCTCTTAGTTAATTTTCTGCCAGTATCACTTTAGGCTGACGGCTGTGGGTGTTTGTGTATCCATTAAGCACACTGCCAGGACTTGTCCACCACTTGCCACCTCTCCCATTAAATGGCTGTCAGCAAGTTTATACAAAGCTGCTTTCTTGCTTTGCATTAATTGCTGTAACTCACTATATGCAGGTAAAAGCACCTATAAAGAGAGAACACAATTTGCCTTGAAATGTCTAAAGGTAAATAGGAACGCCATGAGCAGTTAAATCAGATGTCATATATAGTCATATCAGTATGACTAGCAGAAAAGAGGTGTTAACTTTTTACACTTTCTTTTTTTCAACTAAACTTTCTCCTTGAGCTCCCATCCCCATAAGGAAAATACTGCAAATCTAAACAAATGCCTGTCAGCAGATTCTTGAATGAGATGCTGTCATTGAAGTTGTATATAATCCCATGCTGAGATTTACAATTGGCTCTGAAATGAAAATCTGTTAGAATTAGATCAAACATTATCCTAGCTGAGATGAGCAGCATGTGGAAGATTAATGATTTGTCCGTGAAAGTCAGTATATAGCAGGGTTATTGTTGTAAGGCTTTCCAAGAGATGTACTGAAATGGAGCAGTGCTCGGTCAATTTGATGGGGTGTAGCTAGTTTGCTGCATATTAATGTAGTATATTTTTGCAGAATAGCAAATTCTGATTCTAGTTCTGAAGACAAAGAAGCTTTGATGGAAATTTCTTTGTATTACTTGAAGCAGTAAAACCAATAATGAATAATTAAGTAGTAAAGCAGTACTTTTGTGTATCCTGGCTTTTATTTTATCATTCACTTTGGAAATCTACTCTTGAACATGTGTAAAAGTCCAATGCAAGACATGGGAAAACTTAAATGTATTTAAGGTGTAAGGTTGAATCTAAACCTTTGGTATCACCGAGGCATTTATGTGAGGCTTTATGTAAACTTACAGTTATGCTCTAACACCTAATTAATTTTCATTTAAGTTAGCTTTCCTGAGCATCAGGAAAGTAAACTCAGAGAGCAAGTCATTGTGCTTATATGTCTGCAAGCTAATTTGACAAGGCCAGCACACAGAAAACATGGAGACTCTACTGAAGTAATTTTTGTAACATTAACTAGAAAATCAGTCTAGGAAGCAGAATAGCTAAATGCTTTGAAACAAACACATATCCTGTTCACTAGATGGTAGTCTTCTGAAAATGGCTGCAGTAAAAATTCTTGTATTCATTTTTCTATTTACTCAGCTTTCTCTGTCTTCTTATATTCTGCAGGACCATGACTTTTTTCACCCACTAGTGTGCTCTTCAAAATCTGTGTTCTTTAAACTGCTTGCTTTACTATCAAGTTGGTCTTTTGAGGGCTGTTCAGTGTTACTTTTCAAGCAGCCAGCTAAGGATACTATTTAATGATGAGATACCTCACCTGCCAAACCTGCTGGGGGTAAGCTTTCTACTTCCACTGGTCACAGCGTTTTGGTGAAATGAGCAGTTTTTACAGGTGATTGAGATCTTCATTACCTTCTCTCATAGTCATTTATGTGTTCTGTGTTTTGATCCTCTGCAGTATTTCTCTCTACCCAACACCTCTATGCTGCAACATCTCTGTTAGGTTAGATAAACCTAATTCTGAAGTAGGATTAAAATCAGCTTTGTCACCAGGCGTGTTCTATTCCTAATAATTTCTAGGCCTCTTGGAGATACCAGCATAAAACCATGTTCACCTGTGACTTAAATATTTTTAATTCCTTTCTGTCTCTTTTAGTAACCTTTGCATTGTTGCTTACAAAGTTTTCATGAAAATTCACACAACTGCCCTTACTGTGGTGTAAGATCCATTTAATTCCTAGAGCCATTGCTACTTTTGCAGAGAAAAAGTAAAAAATACTTCTACCTCTTAAGCCTGTAATTACTCTTAAAAAAATCTGGTGTCTCGTGTTTCCCTCTGCTTCTCCTCACATCTACTCTCTCCTTTTTAGTGGGACTTGCTCTTTTAACAGAAATAAGTAGTCTCTTGGGTTTTCTGTATTTTTTTTCTAATTATTCTTGGTGCTTTTACCCATTAAACATGGCTGATGATTTGTTTCTAGCCTTTGAAGTAGCTGATAGTTATATGGGTAAATCGTGATAGGTAATGAGGAAAAAGCTTTGCTGCTGCATGCACCAATTTTCATAAATGAATCTTATGAATGTTATGTACTCACATTGTGATAATAGCAAATAAGATCCATTCAGGTTTCTAAATTTTATTGGACATGCTTGAAAGTTCTGTTGCACTCTACTTCCGTAGAATTTTTAAAAATAACCACCACCACCACCACATCTTCCCCCAAAAAAAACCCAACAAAAGAACCCAACCCCCCCCAAACCCATTAACTTCCAACTTTCCCATTTTCTGCTTAAAATTTTCCTCTAGACTGATATTGAATAAACTTTTCCTTGGCTTATATTGCCCCTCAAAATTGTTGGGGTGTCTATTACTCCACCTTGTCCATCATAAAAATCTGTGGTATATTTTGTGCATTTTTCAACAGTGGTGAAGAACTATGATATTTGCATGCTGATAATTTTCTTGTCCTTTTGCCTGGGGTAAAATCATATGCAGGCAGTGTAAGCGGTATTTGTTTGAAAGGTTTTGAGGAGGGGATGGTACTGGGCAAGTGGAAGGGTATATGTGTATGTTATATGTTGCAAGGGATAAAATACATACTTTGTGTAGCAGAATGAAATGACTTCACAGTGAACAGTATTCCTCCTCCATTTAACCTATATGATTTTTAATGTAAAAACATATTCTCTTACTCCAAAGATCTGTCAGCTATGATGTCAGCAGTGTCTTTTGTGAAACACTTTTAAAGCATTTTGAATATGATCCTAACTGTCTTGGAAGCCATATAGAATCATAGAATCACCAGGTTGGAAAAGACCCCAGATCATCGAGTCCAACCATTCTTATCAGTCACTAAACCATGTCCCTTAGCACCTTGTCCACCTGTCCCTTAAACCCTTCCAGGGAAGGTGACTCAACCCCCTCCCTGGGCAGCCTGTTCCATTGCCCAATGACCCTTTCCATGAAAGGGTTGTTGTAGAGTGTTTCTCCAAGGGCATCAGGAGGAGGCAGGACTCCCTGCCTGTGTGCTGCCAGACTAGAGTTCAAAGGCATGGCTTTCCTCGCTCTCACTTGCCTGTGATGGATGAAGCTTACATCCTTGGAGGCATCCACGGTGAAGATGGTATAAGTGTACAGCATTTCTCCTCTGGCTGGCAGCTCTAAGCTGTCAAAAATCCCAGCTATGGTGAGCAAGCTCCATCCTTTCCTTTCCTCATCTCCTTCCTTCCCCTCAACCACAGCATCTTTGGAAGCATTTTTGAAGAACAAAGATTGATTTAATCCCAAACACTCCATTTTCTGAGCAACCGTGCCTATATATATCCACAGCTGTGATTCAGTGATTCATAGATTCATAGATGTACACACAATGAAAACTAGGACTGTTTTCCACTGAGATAGTGAAATGTCTTCTGTCCAGTAGAAAATGACAGCCAAAGTAGCTGTTGTTTCCCATTGATAAAGTCCCTTGTTGGTGAAAGAAGAGGTCTCTTAAATGTGATCAGTTTGTCCATTGTGGTATTTTCAAAAGTGACTTTTAGATTTATTTAAATTAAAGACAGTAGGGCACACAGGTTGTCATTTAGGGTCTCTATTTTTATATTTTATTTTACTTTTAATGTGAAGACAATATATATGATAGTTAGATATAGATATTATATATCTGGACATCCCATATGATGACAGGCTGAGAAAGTTAGGCTTGTTAAGCCTGAAGAAGAAAAGGCTTCCAGGAGACCTTATAGCAGCCTTCCAGTACTTAAAAGTGAGTTACAGGAAAGCTTTGAAGAGGCTCTTTATCAGCAAGTGCAGGTATAGGATGAGGGGCAGTGGTTTTAAGCTGCTGGAGGGAAGATTTAGATTAGATATTTTTACTGTGAGGCACTAGAACAGATTGCCCAAAGAAATTGTGAATGCCCCATCCCTGGACATGTTCGAGGCCAGGTTGGTTGAGGCTTTGAGCAACCTGGTCCAGTGGAAGGTGTCCTCGCCCATCGTGNGAGGGAGAGAGGGAGGGAGGGAGGGAGGTAGAGAGAGAAGGGGGGGGGAATAAGTGCATTAATCAGAATATTATCTAGGCACCTTAGTCTATAAAGGGGTGTTAAACTCAGTAGAGTAGAAGAAAGTAATGCAAGTCGATAAAGATAAGGATTTGAAGGAATTTCCCACAAATGACCTTACTAACCTGAACAAAATTATTCATTTTTTCTACTTACATGTCATTTGTAAAATGTGTGTTATGAGGGATTAGTACCATTTAAATATCTGTGATAGAGATTGAGATCCGAGTACCATGTAAACAGAAATAAAGCAGTCCTTACACAAAACAACGTACCAACTCAAGAAGCAGGAAAAAATAGTTGTAATATTTTCCTGTATTCCAAACCTGTACTCCCAAGTCCTGCATGCTGAAGGTGATGTATATTCATTCAGCTATGAGGAGATTACATCATCTGTTGAGAATGTCTTTAGGGCTTGAGAAAAAAATTTGAAATCTAGAAGCTGTAAACAAGAGGAGTTAAGACTTCCTAAGTGTGTATAAATAGCAAACTGTCAAATTCCAAATATGTAATCAAGATCTTCGAGACTCCAGCACTAGGAAGCAAGGTGCTTCACAAGTACAAGGACTTATTCCATAGTTGAAAGGTACCAACTCAAGTTAAACATGTTTAGATGCTTGTACCTGAAATCTGAAAAATATTTAACCGAAGTTTGACACACATCCAGGTTATTGATAGTAACTTGGAAATTAATGGTCAGATCTTAAAGCAAAGTATTGACTCTGAATGTCAGACATGTTCAGTAATTTGTCAGTTCTGAAAACTCTTATCAGTATAATCACAAAACTTGCATGTTTTCCAAATTGTTTTTCTCCCCTTTCCTCGTTTCATCACACCATAACTAACAGAGTGTTGTGAACATGTTATGACTGTGTTAAATGTTAGAAGGTGTTGCAAATTGTTAAGTTGCTCTTAAAAATCTGCAAGTTAACAACGTAAATTGTGAAATGGTGAGTGGCAACCAAGAAGTAACTTTGTTCTTTTCAGTCTGGTGAAAGAGGGGCAAAACCAGAATTCACTCTGGGGGCATGTTTTTTCTCAGCATTTCAAAATGCCATTGCGGAGTTCTTTGCCGCACAGCATGCAGCATCAGCATCCTAAAGCATGTTTTTTGTATACAGAAACATTTGGATGCATATTTTTAATCTTTATAATTAGTTACATAAAATATCAATGATCATATGAAAGATTCAAATCCCAGTGGAATCTTTTAGCTAACTTAAGTTATGCAGTATTGGGTGGAGCCACAGAAAATCAAAATAAAGTTCTGAAGAAAAACTATTTTTCACAGCTGACTGCCTTTGTAGATGTAAAACATGAATATTTATACAAAAGGCTACTCTTCTCTGTGGGGACTATACATCCAGTATGGATACCCAAGGGGAAAGGTTCTTAATCAGTGAAACTAAGATGTCGTCAAGTCAGCAAAAATAATTCCAGTAGCAGGAGCTTCTGTTAACCAGATTTAAGTTACTGTTCTTTCACATTTCTTCACTGCTCTGACTTCTTTTCACTTCTGTGAAAGAATTCAAATTTTGCATTTGGGTATGGACTTGGATTTTAAAATGGGCAGAGCAGCATCTCTTGTAATTCTGGCTCATGGATTTACTAAGAATAGGGGATTGCAATGTAGTGTGTATCACAGTCTCTGATAATAAATGCCTGTCATGGTACTGGATTAAAATAATGGTTTGGGGATTTTATTGTTCTGGGTTATGGTTTTTATTTTTTAGGGGGTGGAGGATGAGGGTGTTGTCTTTTTCAGCACATTGTTTAGAAGACAAGACATATTGGCTAGAGAGCACAGTAATTGTTACCTTCTGGCTCTGTAAAGCCCTAATTAGGGAGAATAAGCATGGTAAATAGATACTGAAATACAGTAGATAAAGATAACGCTATGCCACAAGAGAAAAGTTTTCTTCATTGTGATCAAATTCTGGCATATTTAAAATATTAAGAGGATTAAATGGGTGAATTAAATAGTTCTGCTCTCACGCACCATTTGCATTTAAAAAGGGAGGGCTATGGTACAGTTTAGACACAACATGTCCCAGCCTGATTTAAGTCTCTGCAGAGACAACAGGGTCGAGAATGGAGGTACTGGATTTCCTCACAAAGTTTTTCTTGCCAAAGTTTTCCTTTGCTTTCATATCTAGGAGAGCAGCAGATATGCATAAACTTCATTAACTTCTAAGAGAGATTTATCGTTACATTTTGCTTTAAAGTGAGCTGAGCTAACCAAACTAAATGGCTTTTTTTGGTAGTGAGTGCTTATTCTCTGTGTGTGTGTCTGTGTATGCATATGTATATACAAACACACTCTTGCTTGTGTAATAATTTTGAATCTTAGTTAAATTAGAATTATTTAGTGCTTTCTTAAATGATAATTAAGTAAAAGCAATTTAATTTAAGTAAAAGCAATATGTAAGTTGCAGGCTGTTATGTTAGTGGTTTTTTTGTGAGGCCCATTCTGAAATTTGTTTTCTGATAAAATTAATTTCAGGTGCTTGATATCTCAGGAGCATCTTTTCTCTTTATTTACCTAATTGCTCTCTATTTATTCTCTCTGCTCTCATTATATTTGGTTGTTGAATAGCATTTTAAATAAATATTTAGGTTGCACTTAAGAGTTTTAGTTGGGAAAAAAAGCTGCTTTTCCATTTGCATCTACAGATTTCTAATAGATGAATAATTGAATTATGGAGTAATCTCTTTTTAAAGAAACTGCATATGGTATTGGTACATACCCTGGATGTTTTGAAGAAATAGCACCTGTTCTTAACTGAATCACATTCTAGTGTTCTTTATTTTTCTGATGTGACTTCTAGTTCTCTAGTTTAGGTAACATTTCCAGAAATCTGTTCTTTGCAGCTGCATAGAGAATAGATGTCTTTTGCCTAAACAAGGCATGGAACCTCAGTTGAAAAATTGTAGTAATTCCCACAGCTGAACTTTGTATTTCCAATTCCTTCTGTAAACTAAGCAAGTGTAGGAACCCTGAACGCAGGAGTTCAGAGGAACTTCTAGACATCAGTGATAGGTCCATGACATAAGCCACTACAAAAATTTCTTCTTGCCTTCTTGTGAAAAATTATAATGTAAAAATAACTTCTGACTTTGTCAGTAAGACAAAAATCTGTAAAGCAGTTGTAGCTTGGCAGATTTGGATCAGTTTCACTTGAACTTCAATTAAGTAGTCATTTTGTGTTAACCTAGAGAGCTGTGCTTCCAATTTCTATTTTTAAAAGCAGATGGTTTTGAAGATATTTTAGTACTATTTGGGTGCCCATATGGAAAATTACAGCATTTGGTTCTTCACCACATGAGATTTGATATCATTGCACAGGTAATGAAGATAACAGAAACTACTTTTTCAGCTTGGAAATAGCACGCTAAGATTTGTTTCCTTAAAGAAACTGTGAAGATCAGTTCATAATAGCAGAGAGATAATTTGTACCTTTACTGAACTTCCAGGTCTCCCTACACATGATACTGTCGATATGCTCTGCTTTTGGCAGGAATCAGGTGCATTAGGAATATTACATTTGCCTAATGTTACCATTTTTGCTAACACAGAATGTTAAGAATAAAGCCATACTTACTTGCTGCTAGCCTTGGGGTTTTTTTTCCCTTATGCTTGACAGTAGTATTAAGAGAATGACTAAAGAAAAAGAAAGTAGAATAATGCTCAAGTGAGAAGATAATTCAAGTATGACCAGCAATAGTCTTAGCTTCTTTTTTATAGAATATCTTTAAGATATCATTTGCTGAGGGGTATTATTAAAATGGAGCTAAGAATTTGCCAGAAGTTTCCATTCGCGTAAGATCTGATATGGGCTCTTTTAAAACAAGTGGTGAAAAGAATGCATCTATCACTAAGGTAAAATGATTTTTACAGCACTGAAATAAGCCTGGAAGGCAGATAATGGAGAAAATCATAAACATAAGTCTTGAATGTAGAAGCTGGTGACCCATCATTTGCGGACACGTACATCTACCACTCTCCACTGACCAATGCTGCCTCATTCTTTACTGTGAATTAACAGAAAACTTGAGAATCTAACATTGCCATCACTTTGACAGACAAGCCTGTTCTAGCAGTCTTTGTGACTGTAATGCTTTTTTTTTTAAATCATTACTTTTCTACTACTTAAATTTGATGTGAAAACTAGTCTGAAAATTCCAAGAGTCATGCCATATCTTCAGCCTGAAGGACTGCTGCATGGTATTGCAAACTAATAACACTGTGCAGTTTTCTTGTAAAGCAAGTTTGATGGGAAATCCAGACTGCGTAAATAATCTTTAAATTGACCAGAGAACATAAATTTCATGTTTCTAAAACTACTTATTTGAAAGAGTATGGTCAAGGGAAGACATTTCAGGTTTGATGAGTAAGAATGAGAGAAAGAAGCTCTATAACCAGAAAGTGGTAATTTTTCCATACATCATGATGATCTATTTCAGAGTCCTCTGGAAAACAAGAGCAAAAGTCAGGGACTTAAAAGCTCTTGATGTCAGCTATGGCATTACTTTATTTGAATTTACACTAGTAGCTTTACTATTTGCAAAATAACAAGCTACTTGGGAATTGTGCAATGTTTATGAAGATGTTATGAGTGTTTCTTTTCAGAAAGGCTGGGTGAGCCATTTTTTATAAATAATCTTTTAAAACAGGTTTTTAGAAGGGTTGGTATGATTAAGCAAGATATAAATAACAAACCTTAAAATTTGCAAGCAAAATGTCTCCTATCACAATATTTATATTTTCATATTTGAGATCTTCACGCAGCATACTTTTAACTATATTCTTTCTTTGTTGATTTCTATTCTTCTTTCCTCAGCTCTATTATCTTTACAGTTTTGCTCACTCCCTTCAGACTGTTCCCTGGGCACAAGTGAACAATTCCTAAATAATTCATGAAATTGAATAAAAGAATGTCTGTACAGGGGCAGCCAAAGCCATGCCTAGCCAGCACCCTGTCATCGGTAGTGGCCAAGAGTGCCAGACTAAGAAAACAGGGCAAACTGTTCTCAAAACTTCTAAAAATACTTTAAAAAAATCCCTTCCTAAATTTAAAATGAATGTAGACTCTCTGACTTGTCATGCATCTCCAGCATGAAATTGGGCAAGTGGCTTAGTTTTCTTCATACACAGGTTTTCCCTATCTCTAAAGGCAGTGGGATACCTTTACAAAACGGTTATGAAACTGTAGCTAACAGCATTGAAAGTGTATTTACAAATATTGAATAAACACAACTTTACCTCTAGACATGTAACATGGGACATTTTTCACTCTAAATGGTTTACAGTTCGATACAAAGCAGCTTGAAATATTCCGTTGGAACATTTTAAAGAAGCTTGGATTTCATCAGTCCCCTCTGCCACCATGGTCCCTTTTGGAGCACTGATGTATTTATCTTTGTTTTTCAAAAATTATTTTAAATGTGCAAAATTGTATCTATTATTTCAAGTAGCATCACACCCAGAGCGTGCTTTGGTGGTAATTTAATAAAACAGAATTCACCTCGGGGCAGACAAAGCAAAGCAGAAGTAGCACAGCTGTCAGTGTCAACGTCTGCAAAATATAAAAATGAGTGTTCTTCATAAAATTAAATATGAGGTATTGAAATCTTGTAATTGGAAGTTGAGCTTCTGTAACCATGCTGTTTATCCCAGATGCATCTGGCATGTTCTGATATAGCCTGGGGAACTTGGAAGTGAAGGAATAAACGGGAAGCCAAACCAGTGTTGCAGTCAAGATTGGATTATGTTCTGAACTGGGAACTGGAGGAGATTGTAGATTGAAGTTCCAGAGTGTGCTGCAGATGTCACAAATTAATTATCAAGGGAGTATGCTGATGGAATCAAATACATGGGTTTCAGATCAGAGTGTGTGTAGTGCTAATGTGTTCTTAGTCATTGCTGACTTTGGCAGGAAGAAGATAGGGTGTAACCAGGAACACTCTTTAGTCTTTGTGAAATCAATTGCAGGAGATTTGCAGAAGTTCTGACCTTTATGAAACAAGATTTAAGATTCAGATTTTCAATCCTAACTGGATTTACATTCCTGTGGAATATTAGTGCAGTAAACATGCAAGTGTATGAATTAATTTCTTAGTTAAAATCATGGAGCAAATGTGCATCAACTTGGAGTTTAGTTCACCTCAAGTGTTAAGATATGATTTGGTGTAATAATCTGAAATACCTTAATTTGACTCCTGGTTTCACTCAAGCTGCCACTATTACTTGGTGGGACTCTTAATGTATTGATGTTTACAGAAACATTGGACAAGAAAGAGAAATGTTCCCTCAAGTTGACTTTTAGAATACCTAGTGCAGCCCATTTTTTATTTAAATAAAAATAGAAAATATTTTTGTGTGAGTATGAGTAGTGGTTCTAGAGATAACCCAAGCCCAAGGTGTGAATAAAAGTAATGTTTCAGGTGTTCCTTTTCTATATAGAAAAAAATTGCTCCTTATTTTCTGGCCTGCACTAAATATATTTCTTTTGTTGAAGTCTGTTCTATATAGAGGCAAAAGAAAAAGTGTATCTGGTGTCGAATGTGTCACTATGGTCCTACTATATGATTATGAAAATAAAATCCATCATTTGGAAGAACAACTTCTGAAGTTGTTTGCGTCAAAGATATTTTAATACACAGGGAATCAGGCAGCATTAAAATGTTAGCTTATAGCATTTTAGATGAAAAAAAAGGTTGAAAGTCAGCCACAGACTATTATCTGTTAGATTGACCATTGCTATTTCCAATCAAAAATTGTTTGATAAGAAAAACTTTACTCCCCTTGTTTTTATTAAATGTATTTCTACTTCTCCAGCAATATCAGATTTAACATTGGAGAGTCTCTTGATAAAAGCTACCATCTAAAGTTCATATATTGAAGAACTTGCAGATTTTAATTAGAAGTATCCAATGCAGTGGATGACAGGTTTCTTCAGAAGACTGGAGTTGGTACACTGTATTTGAAATGATACACACAAGAAAGCCTAATGGTGTTATTTTCATCTGTATTTCTTTTTGTTGCTTGCAGATATTAGCTTTTCAGCTCTGTAGCATAGGAAGCATATAACTCATTTTTCAAACAGAGGGGTGTTGTTTCTCTATGTGTGCAGAATAGGTGGAACCACTGTAAAGCAAGATGACTGGATTGTGGGGTATTTTTTTTTCCCATGCATAACTACATTGCCTGCTGTAGTCAACAGAAGCAAGTAGGTATTTTGAGGCATTTTATATTTTTTTTCTTTTCATGTTGACACTCAGAATCTTTTTCCAGAAATGTCTGTTGCATAGTTGTGTACAAATTAAATGTCTTCAGTTAGACATTGTTGGCACCACTCCTTTGTCTTTTAGAAAACTGTACTACTCGTTATTCCCACTAATTCATACAGCAGAATTTGCCAAAGAGGAAATTACATCAGTCATGCTTCTGCAACTTTCTCTTTTACTCCTATTTAGTTTATATATGTTTCAAGTTTGATGACTTGCTGACCTGATTCATGCAAGATACCATGGTAATGACACTTCACTTTTTTTTCTCTCTTTTCTCCCCACTGAAGAAAACAGTAGTAATAGTTACACTGTTAGAAAAAAATCTGTAATGTAAGCTTGTTCTCTACTGGTGATGATTACATCTAATTGAAATGAATATGCAGGCATGGAAGAGTTTGGAAAAATGCAGTCTAATGGAACACCTCCCTCTGCTGGTAGACATTACATAGTTTAATGTGCTGTATCACACACTGAAATGGAAGTTCATGGTGAGGGATGTCTCTCAGACTGCTCCTAAAGAACTAACAGAACTTTTTTTAAACGTAACTGAATTGCATAATAGGATTTCCTGCCACTCCAGCCCTTTGGGTATGATGGGGGAGGACTGTGCTGCTTGACCCAGTTTATTCTGAGTTTTGTCAGTTAATTAAATTTTTCCTACTGCCTTCCCCTCTTGCTGCTGGAATCAGTTGCATGTTGGCATTTTTAGCTGGGCTTTAAGGGTAGGCTCAATGGGTGTTTGTACTTTAAGCAGGTAATCAGAACAGCATGCACAAAACCGCTAATAGCTTCTAGTGATTGTTTGGCTCTTTCTGAAAATTTATTCATCCTTTGGTTTATTCATATTTAGCTGTTTGATCTGAATTTGATGTGCTGATCCTCAGTTAGTTTCCAAAGTAATGCCTGTAATTATTTGTACTCAAAACACAATAAACCACCCTAACTGGAGGGAAGTTGTTGTTGTTTACTGTTATCTTGTAGTTTATTAATGCCAAGAAACGTAATTTCTAAGATTTTCCCTATACCCTATTCAGGGATGAGTTTAATCTATCAATCTGTAGAATGTGAGCCCCTGAAGAAGCTATATAATTGTTATTTCTAGCTCTGTTTAGGCATAACAAAGAATGCTTGAAAGAATGCTTTCAAACTCTACTTGAAAGCATATTTTAAGCCCTTGCTTCTCATGGACATTGCACTTCAGAAAGTGTAACAAACTAGCTGAATGTTTTTCATCCTTCTTTTCTGTTTAGTAAGCATTTTAGGATTATTTTTCTTATTGTTCTTTAAAAGCATAACAAAATCTGTTCTTCTCCACCCACCCACTCAACCCCCTGCCTAGGCTGAACACTCAAAATAGATTTTTGCTTATTTGTATGTCATTTATAGAAGAACCTACAAAACTGTAAATCTTCTCTAAGGCTCTAGATGTAAAGTTAAACAGCTGGGACCTTTCCACTACTTGGAGTCCTAATTCCATCACCATGGCAGTGTTAAACTGGTAGAAACAAAACTTGAAACCTTAGAAGACTAGTCACAGAATCTATTTTCATGTGCAGGATCCCAAATTTACTAGCATTCATCTAATATTCTGTTCAAGGTCGGCACATTGCTGCTTGAGTTTAGAGATTTATGCTTAAGGCTCCAGTTTTAGGGATTCCAGGCCTGTTACGCCAAATAACAAACAATTGCAACCCAGAGCTCTGGAAGACAGCCCTGGTGAAAGGCTAATTTTCTCTTCTCCAGTAACTTGCAAGTGTAGCGCAAGAAGTCAGATCATATCAAATCGCAAATCATGGATGTGAAAAGCAAAAAAGATAATTTTCTTCTTATGCTTTTGTCGTTTATTGCTCTTTCTCTTTAGTTCCATGTGACAAGAGTGGTTGTTTTAGTCAGTCTCAGCAGTGATCCTTCAGCACTGACAGGCAAAAGAATCACTTATCACAAGAGATACTTTAATTTCATGTGTTTGCTATATGAAAACAAGTTAATTGAAGGTAAGTGTATTTATCCATCTTTTCCACTGGGGAGAAGAAGTGCTTCATTCTGAGGACAGCAGTTTTTCCATTCCTTTTCTTCATGTCTTTTAATGTAAGGAAACCAAAGAAGTATCTAAATATTGAGATAGCCAGCATTTATTTAAATAAAAAACCCAACAAAACCCAAAAACATCCATAAGCTTTAGATGGACTCACTAGATAACTTATCTTAGCAGCCATTTTAAACTGATTCTAAATTTTGAGATGTTCTAGCTATTTTTTTTGACGATTAATTGGCTATTAATGAAAATGTGTATTTTCATTGACTTGAATTCAAAATTTCTAGTATATTCCTCTAGGAGACAATTTTAGTAAGCATGAATTTTAAAAAATGGTTGTATTAACTCAAAACTTCGGCATGTTTTGTTGCTCATGTAGAGGCCTGAGCAATGTTTATGTTATGTAGGCAGTTCTTTGATATCTGTGCATATTAATATTTTTTGGTTCTAAAAAATGGGAAGAGAAATACACGTACTTCAAGTTTGCTGAAGCTTAAGCGAGAGTTTCTTAAGTCAGGGTTGGGTTTCTGAGCTGAAGTGATACATAATCAGAATTTAGTGTAACAGTGATTTTGCAGCAACTGCAGCTAGAAAGAGTTTGTTGTATTTGACCTTTCAGATTCATAAATCTAGATCAACCTTCTTTTCCTTGGTCCTTGAACTTCTGCAGCTGTTTGTTGGCAGGCTGAGCACTGCTCTCGTGCCTTTCAGTGTGATTACAGCATAAGATGGAGGGGATGATAGGTGGGAGACTACAGCTGCTCCCTTTAAGCTACTGGACTCCTTTGGGAAGTTAGTAAAATGCAGAGCTTGAAGCTAAGGTGCAGAGGTGTCAGATGGGTTTACAGTGAAATAAGTCACTTCTCTGATTAAAACATTACCTGTACTTTTAATATTATTGCAGATTATTGCAGTAACAAATTGCTTATACAAACTGTAATCATTGCAAAGTCTCATCCCCACAACTGAGGACTGACAGACTGGGAGTTTCTTCTCCCACACTTTTCTCTAGCTACTGTGTGAAAGGCATTGGATTCCTGTAAGGTTGAGAAAAGTGGGAAGAAGCTCACCCCTTATATTTTACCTCGCCCTTCATTGCTTCGATGGTAGAACCCAAACAGAGAAAATATTCTATCTTTCTCACAGACACACATTTCAAAGCATTGGGTTGACTGTGGGAAAGTGAGGTGAGAAATAAGAGGACCTACTCTCCTTTTTCTTCCAAAATAATCTTTAGCTCTGCCTTTGGGCTGTTCAGAGGAGACTGGGGAAAAGAGTCTTATAAATGAATGATTCTGTGGGATATTTTGAGAGATTTGTTAGTAATAGTTCTTAAGTTGCCTTAACTGAAGATGACGGATAGGGAACTTGATGAGGGGCTTGTGGGTTAGTACTATGAAGGTTTAACTTACTGAAGAGGCTTGTTATCCCTTGAGAAAATTCTGACCTTTTATAGTATAGTCAAATATTTGTGAATGCTTGAACTGTAAATGTGACCATTATTGACAGAAAATTAGTCAAATCTTCGCTTTAACTGCAACCACATATATAAGACTGGAGGAATTAATTAAAAGATAATAGACATGCATTTTGAAATTAGAGAGTTCTCTCTGGGTATTGGAAAGGGCATGATAAGGAGATTTAAAAGGTAGCCCCAGTACCAGGAAAGCTAATTGAAACAATTCTCTTATTAAAATAATATTGGTTCCTGTGTTCCTGGTGAATGAAGTGTCCAGAATAAATATGAATGGTAATTAAATTCTATTTCTATCAGTTAACTGTCCCGTTTTCAAGATCTCTCATTTATTACAAAAGCACCTTGAGAAGTTCATTTCATTAGATTGCTTCATATGACTCACTACTGTTGCAAAGTGCTTTGTTATGGATTATGGATTAGACTTTTCAAATAAAAATGAATGTTTCTCCCTCTTTAGGAGCATAAATTTGATGTAGCATCGCTCAGAGTGTGAAATAGGATGTTTCTTATTAATTTGTTCTGTTTTGTGAAGGGTTCCTAGCACTAAAAGAAGGCTAGAGAGAGATACAGAAGTTGAGGGCAGTGTTAGAGCTGTGGTTTTTTGCAGGTTGTGTGCTAATGGTAGTCAATTCTAAACTTACACTTTTGAGCATTTTCTGCAATGTTATCTTGTCTGTTTTTAATGCTTATGTTGCATGTTTCACAAGTTGTCTTTCAGAATAAATTCCATAGGTCACAGCTGCTTACATATTTTTCACAGGGGCCATGTTTGAACTTTCCTGTATTTTATTGTTGTATCTCCATTGTTGCATTACAGTCAGATCATGTTAAATGATTGTTCTCCTTAAGTGCCAAACACATCCTTCAAATAGCTGCAGCCAGTCAGATTTACAGACTAATTCCATAACCTTATCTCAATTTACTTTTCCTGAATGTTAGGTACTGAAGTTTCTTTTCTTGTTCTCACTACAGTTGTTCAAATTATTGTCATTGCATCTTTTGCAGTGGCAGCAAGTAAGAGTCCATGGCAAGCTGCCCACTTTGTTGTTGTTTTACTAGTGGTCTCTTTTGGTAGATGTTCTTCCTAATGAATTCCTGCTCTACGTATCATTGAAAAATATTTCTTGCAGTCATGATGAAGGAGCAGTCACTTTGCTTTGCACCGTTTGTTTAAAGTTCATGCATTCCCCCTTGGGTCGGATTGTTACCAATGTCCTTTGATACTGATTCAAGAATCCATACAATCTCAATTTGTTGGGTAATAAATTGTTTTAATGTTCTAGTTCCAGTGTAAGATGCAGATGCTGTATAGCTACCCCTCACTGGTTTTAGGTGTTGCAGTGTAATAGTACCTTTATATAGCACATGCTCTGTTATGAATTAAAATATGAATGCTAACTATGCACCTAAGGGAGTCCATAGCAGGAAATTTAAAGTGGATTTTTAAAATAGTAGTTTACTTCTTATAGCTTCAGTGCTTCGAATCCTGTGATGACAGGCAATAGTATTTATTCTTCTTATGTTGATACGTTTTATAGAATAATGAAATTTTAGTTGAAATAATGTAAACATGCCACTTAAAGTTACAACTAGAAACGTGACACAAGGGCTTTAAAAGTGTTACTCAGAGGTTTTCAGTAACCTTCCTGGTCAGTAGTGAAATAGCTAGGGTAAGCAAATTGTTATCATTAGACAGAATAAGGAGTGTTTGTTCTGTGGGGAAGCTGCTCTCAGAGGATACTCTTGTAGATTATAATGAAGTTCCTTTTTCATCAATTCAGGATTTTGCAACTACTTTGCAGATGGTGGGATTGCATACTGTAAAAATGATGATGGTTTTTTTTCAGGGTGAGGTGTTTTAAACCTGATTAATAGCTACTGGAAATTCTTCTACTCACTTTTATACAAAACTTTTCTTTTAAAGATGTCTACGTATGCATTTATTATATACATAATATACATTATGTACATATATATACATTTTAAGTTGAAGGCCATCTCTAATAAAGTTATGCTTGTTGTCTTGCTGGCTTTTGTTTATTAATTATTCATTAATTTTCTTGCTAAATAATAGGCAAGATCAGGTAGTCAAATCTGGAGCTCCCTGTTTACCTTTAAGTGAGAATAGTTTTATAGAGCCAGGAGAAAGAAGACCTATTACGGAATGTCACCTTTAAGCAAGAGTTGTCTGTTTTTGAGAGAAAACTACCTCAAAACATGATGTCATCAGACTTCCTGGAAGAAAAAAAAAAACCCAAACAAACCCAAACACACTGAAAACTTGATCATGTTAAAATTGCTGGGATATTTACAGATATGGTAGTCTTGTTATATATAGCTTAATCCTAATTCATGCATGAGAAATACATGTAATTGCAGCTGCATGCGCAATGTTTAACCACCCTTGCAAATCCATTGTTTTATATGTTTATTTTGCATTTTTGTAAGTTTTTTTCTGCTTATTTGGAAGGAAAACAAAATGTACATGAAAAACTCACTATATGCGGCCTGCAAATCACAATTACATTTGAAACTCTTCTAAATAAAAGAATTAAAAAATATAGCAATTGTGAAGGGTAACTGAGCATAAAGACTTTGTTTCAGATTTTCTTCATTGATATGAAGAAAACTTGAAAAAACCGAAATGGTTGCATTTATGAATAAAACCCCCAAGAGCTTAATGGCTTTTCTGTGCTACATGTGCTCACAATTCCAAATAAAGTTCAGTTGTATAGTAAATAATCTTTCTTTTATTTTTTCTGGTTTGTTAATTCTTCCTGTACTTTATGCTTAACTGTGAAAGTGATGTGCTCTGCTGATAGCTCATATGTGAGTATGCTGTGATAGTTATTTCATACCCTTCAGTCTAATTTTCATTTCATCCACTTATTGTTGTGCATTAAGAAAGATCTTTTAATATATGTCTATATGTTATGTGTTGTTTAGATATTTATAAATATATTTTTGCACAGTATTTACCTCAAATTCCATGTTATGACTTTGTGTTCTTCTAATACAAATGTTGTACAGATTCTAGAGCGCATTCCCTTTAGGGCAGATTCTCTCTGTTTAATCTGCAGGTGGGCTTGTGCATCTTTCAGTCTGTGTATTATTTAAAAAGAAAAAATACAACCTTTTCTCTTCCCAACTGGAGTTTTATTGGCAGTCTGTTATTGGAGAGTCATATTGCATTCAGCTATCTACCTAAAGGAAAGTTGTATCTGTTTCACATTAATTTATTATACAAAATGTAGTTATATTTCAGTAACACTTGAAACACCTTTGGTAAGCTATGAAATGGAAAAGTCCAGTGAAGAGTTATCAATAAATAAGTAATATTTAAATAATGTAATACATGAATAAAGTAGTAAATGCATAAAATCTTTAGGATTTGCAGTACTATTCCATTGTCAAGTATGAACAATTTTGCTGGGCACACGAAGAACAAAAATAAAATTATGCAATAACTTAAAATGTTCCATTGTAGCAGTTTCAATATCATAACATTTCTTTTACTTGCCATAGAATTAATTCCAAAATGCATTTTCTTTTATGTGTGGAACTGTTTTCTGGTTAGACTGCAGTAAGATATAAGTCTGTTGTGTACTTTGGACTACTGACTAGTAGACATTTAATTTGACACTTGCCCATTAATATATGCTTTGTAAAAGAACAAGATGCTCTGGTAATAAAAATCGTGCAGTTTACACATTCAATGCAGTGTAAGAAGCAAGCACTTTCCAAATAACTTCTTTTGCTAGTTCATATCACTAAATTATGGGAGCTGTAGGACTGAAGAATAAAGTGGTGCAATATTGCCTATAAACCAAAATAATTACTTTAAAGAGTCTAATTTTCTCCTCTTTGTGTGCTATTTACTCTGGTGCTTTTTGCAACATCCATAATGTATTTGAATGAATCCATTTCTTATTAATGAAAATATCTGTGATAGATTGGAGTAAGGGAAGTGTTTGTAACCTTGACCCTTATAAGCCAGAAAGAGAGCTTAAATTTAAGACCCTTTGGGAGTATCATAAATGTTCGATTTCTCATACCATAGCATGAGTTTAAATGAGAAAAATCTCTGGCTTAGTATTATGTCATTTCATGTAATACTTTGACATGCCTATCTTTTTCAGAATAAAATTGTTTGATGCACTGGAATTGCTCATATTTGCCTTTATCTCAAGTTTTAACTGATGGTAATCACAGAAGTTGTTTGCCAGAAGCTGAAGGGTTGTTTCCTGTTTAGTTACAGACAACTTACAGTTAATCACAAGTTGAAGACTCAATATTTACTTAGGTATTGTGTTGGATATTGATGGCTAAAAGAAACTAAATACTGGAATTCGAACTGTCTAGTTTTTCTGTCTCACAGAATAAGGAGTATTTTGGGTGATGGAAGAGGTTGGATGTTCTAAATATTTGTAAGTTTGATCTTGAGGTAAAGATGGGGGGGGGGGAGAGAAGGGATGAAATGAATGTACTGGGAAGATGAGCTCTTTCTGGTTATTCAATCTGACCTCATACCAGTAACTGGAAAAATGTATGAGAGAGTTTTAGTCCTGTGCAGATGTGATTTTGTGTGCACCTCTGGTTTTACGGGTCAGAGTCGGGAGCTGTAAAGGTAATGGTTTTCGTTACCAGTGGTGTTTTATGAGTGCAAATAGACAAAAGATTGTCCTGCAAAAGAACTTCTTTTCTGAAGTCTGGAAACAAATCTAGCTTCTTCATTTTCTTTTAATCTATACTGTTGGAATTAATTGTATATGTAGAATATAAAATGTTTGTATCTATATATGCGCATATTCATTTCATTTAGAAATCCTAAGTAACAAAACAAAACTAAAACTATTAACATCCAGTGCATGAGATCCCTGCCTGAGATTTTCTGTTTCTGCTCAGCTGGTTGAAATGCTGGGTGCAACCCTTAAACTCAACAAAGTAAAAGGATTTTGGAGCTACAAGAGTGGCAGTGTTACTGCTTACTACTAGCAGCCTCTACCATGAAGGAATAGTTTGTTGGGTGTATTTCATGCAACTTATCGATAGCTCTTCTGTTATTCCCCTATGCATGAAATGGCAAATTACCACATCTTATTTTGGTGCTAACTCTGACATATGACTAACACCAGGATATCTTGCACTTTAAAATAATACAACCACCACAACCACCCTGAAACATTAGACAAAGACAAAGACAATGTTGAGAACAACAAAGAAACCATATTTTGCAAAAGGAGGAAGTTTATTTACACTAAAACTCTGTACCAGTTGGGGTTTCTGTAGAAAGTTATAAGTTGCATTTCATTATCCAGGAAAAGGGAACTAGTATTAGATGGATTTTTGGTCAGTCATTGTGCGTTTTGGCATGAATTTTACTAGTATAGCAAGTCTCAATAAAAACGAAGGAAAAAATTCATTTAAATTAAGGCATTTTGCATGCATCTGTAGTTAAAGAGTAACTTCAGGAAATCATAATTAGCATCTTGCCAACTCTTGTTCTGTTTTTCCTTGTTGAGACAATTAAGGGAGGTCATTGTTCTGTGAACAGAATGACATTTTGATTCTAATCAGAATAAAGCCTTCCCTTCAGAACTTGCCAGGTTCTTGCCTGTATTGTGTGTGTATTTTTGTTTTGTTTTATTGGTTAAACCATTAAGGCTTAACTGGATTTATTCCAATAGAGCTCTCCTGTAATTATTGCCAGCTTTTATTGTGGCTGGGGTAAATGAAGGTGATCTGCAAGTTATTTGTGTTAACGAGAGTCCTGGTTAACAGAAGCCAAATGCTGTCCACTGATACACAGAAAAAATAATGCAGCTCATCCAATATGTCTTTAGGTTTGTATTTGTACCAGGTAAATACTAGACCACAAATCACAAAGCAGTATTTCAGAAATCTGTTCACAATTTAGGTCAATTTTATTGTATAAACTGTATTACTGAATAGGTCTTGTTGCTGTTGACACCGCATTATGAAGGCAGCTGTTAATAACTTTCTGTAGTGTAAGTAATACAAGTTCAGTTACAGTTGGTGTGTCTGAGCTCTTGAGATCAGTGGTCTCAACGCTTTCCTCAACTACTCTTGTCTGCAGTTAAAAAGTGGTTAAAAAGGGGGGATGGGAGACGTTCTCAGGTTCCACACAACTGTGCAAGCTAAGAACTTTTTGACAATTCAAAAATTTGTAGTCTGAATAAAAGTTAGTTCTGAACATGAGGTCTTGGATTCATGAGGGCAAAGAGCATTTATGTGCCGTGGGGGATTTTGCTGCTGTGTGACAGCTCTTAACTGTTTCACTAGTAGGTTTATTGGGAAATACTGTCACTGAATGATGATTTTTGACAGCCTTTTATGCTCTCTTTGAATTGGAGAATTTATCAATAGGTTGAAAAAGTGAATAGTTTTTCAGGAAAATAACTTAACCTAGTCAGTGTACTCTTAAACTTTCAGCTTTGCAAGACAAAGCGTAGCACAAGTACTTACCATACTGTCATTAAAGGACTGTCAGGATTTTTATTATGTAGACCATTTTGTAAAAATATTTTGCTCTTCTCTGTAAATGACACAAAGCTAGTGCAGCCTGAGTTAAGTATTTGCAGCTATCTAGCAAAAAAAACCCCCAAAACTACACTGGCTGAGAATTTTTAACTTGCAGAATTTTAATAGATTTCATAGTATCTATTGCTGTTCTGTAACTCTACACTTCTTTTTTGAATGCATTTTATAGACTGTTCATGGCCTATAATATTTTACTCTGTTTCTTGAAGGCAGAGTTGTTCCCATTTCTGATACAAGCACACGACACACCTTTGCTTCTGCGCACTGCCTTGGATGGATTGCATGTAAAACAGTCTTTGTAGTCACCTTATATTTGCAGGCAACATGTGACATTTTCTGTACCAGTTATTTGGAGAGTGGAAATTCACCTTCTGTCAGAACTGTGGCCTCAGTAGAGGTGTCAAGAGTTGGGTTTCTTCTGGGGGTGGTGGCCCCAGTTCTAGTGGCAGCAGCTGTCTGATTGTGGCTGGAGCAGAGTCCCAGGTGCTGGAAGCTTTTTTTAATTGCACAGAAGTACAGGAGCCCAACTCTGGTGGAACTTTGAGACCTGAGTAGGACATCTTCCTGGGCCCAGTAACTCATCCTTGACAAAAAGCATCCCACTACCTTTTCAAAGCTTTAGTATGGAAGTGGAAGATTTCTGTCTGCCGTTTCCTTTTTACTTCTGCCTGGCGTTGAGCTTGTTCTGCTCCAAGCTGGACTTCTGGATGAGTCTTTCACAGCAGAGTTTACAGCTTAATTTCTCTGGCAAATCACTTTAGATCCTAAACTAGCATTCAGGGACTATTTGACTGTAGTACTTCTTGATCCCACTGAATCATGTTGTGTTTTTAACATGTAGTCATCTGCAAATATTTATGGACTGCTCTGTTTTCCTCTCTCATAACATAAGAATGAGCAATGGATACTGATTTATGTACGTGTTTGTGTAAAGAATAAATTCTGTCTTTACATGTTCGTCTTTTTTTAAAAAATGAAAACGTGTTCAGGATAGTGAGACGTGGTGCATTTTATCTTCAGCTCTGTACAAGGAAGAGGTGTCTTTGCATTGCAAGAGTAACTGGATTTTAAGCAAACCAAAATCCACTTGGTCTGGGAGGGTTGTTCCCCAGGGCCACCCAGTGGCAGAGCTGTGACCAACTGAAATCCAGTAGCATAGCTGGTAGGAACTGAGACTTATGCTATAAGTAATCAGGTACTGGGACTGTGGGTGTGGGAAAGCCTTTGAGGGAGGATTTGCTCTTAAAAAGAGTATTTCCTTTCAAACCTGAATGTGGTCTGGAGCTGAGGATGACTTCTGTCAAAGACATGGAACTGGGACTGGGGCCAGTTTGGAGGCAGTGACCTGGTATTTACCGACCAAAAAGAAAATAAAAGGAGAACTTCAAAGCCAAATAATTTTCCCATAGCTTTAATGTACTGTAGTAATTTACTTACCTTATCTAATTCCATGGTCTTAGATCAATGAGCAACTTTTACTATCTTTTTTGGAGTACGTGAAAGAAGGAGGAAGGAGTGAAAAAACACACACATACCAAATCCCCATCAAACAAGTGATGCAAATCCCTTACCAGCTCTTTTATGCTAACCTACATCCATAGCTGTATGCACCATCTTCACCAAAACTGTTACGGGTAGGATGCTATAGAACTTTGAGAAGTGTTGTTTTTTAAGAATTGTAACACTTCCTTATAGTTGTATTACATGTCTTAGTTCTTCCCTCACTGGATGTTTGCTCCTTTATGCTTTTGTCCCTGCTTTATGTGAACTATTTTTAAAATGATTCCATGTGCTGTATACTGATAGTCACAGTGGTAAGCTTTGGGTGCTCTTGAACACCTGTGGAAACAAGAACTTTGGTAATTCTGAAACTCTTTGTTGTTCTTAAGCAACAAATAACTTTAAATCTGAAGTAAAAACTTGAATACTATCCTAAACTTGTATTGTACGAGAGGTACAAATGATCAGACTGGTGATGTCTCTGGCAGCATTTGAAGTTATTTTTGTTGTGCTTGGGTTTTTTGCATAACATCGAATGATTAGATTGAGCAAGTGGGATGATGTATGAAATCTTGATTTTGATAGATTTCCAGAAGAAGCAGCCAGACGATGACTCTACTCCCAGCACAAGCAACAGCCAGTCAGATTTGTTCTCTGGAGAAATGAACAGTGACAACAGCAATACCTCTCTAACCACGCAGGCCGCTAACTCCAACCAGCAACTTTTAACAGAACTGAATGTAACTTCACCAAGCAAAGAGGAATGTAAGTGCACAAGTCCTTAGTGACAGCAAAGGAACCATAAACATTTTGTCTTGTTCTCAGGCTTATGTCTTACAGAATCCCTTTGGAAGCAAGTGGCCTGTCTCTTGGGACAAAGGGAAAGGTTAGAAGTTATTCACAAAATAGTCATTGATGGGTTTAACTGAAGAATGCGTTAAAAGGGGTCACAGAGTTTCTAACTTTACAGCTGTTTGAAGTGCAGTATACAATTTAATTAAAATTTTGAGGCACTCACATTTTTAGAAACTTTTGCTTGCTTTGCTGGTAAATTCATACGTATATTCTAGTATAAACATCAATGTCTTGTAAATTTTTAATTCAAAATCTTTGGGGTTTTAATAATTACAGTTGCACATAGCACTTAGTGTAATGCTTGTTTATTAAGACTGCTCTTAGTTACTTGCATAAAACTTGTTTCTCGTGGTAATCCACCTTTTCTTTCATGACCAATCTTTCTAATTAGCCCTGTAAGGCAAAAATTCACCCTGAAGATAAGCTAAGGTGTTAAAGGTTAGCAAGCACAGTGAGATAAGTCAGTCTTTTAAGTTATTCTAGACTTCTGTGTATGTTTTGTGTTTAATATATGGAATTTTTGAGTCTGCGTTCTACAACTTAAACTCAACTGTGTAATTTGTAGTTTCATTTTCCTTCAACTGTAGCTCTGTTTTGGGAGATGCTTTATGAAGAGTCTCCTTCTTGAGCTAAGTTTGCTTGTGCTTCTTGACTGGTAAAAAGACATACACGTTGCAAGAAAAACAAGCTCATTTTTTTAGTAGGGAATCTACTAGACCTGCTCCTGTTCTTGAATATTGAGGCAACTGCTGGAGATAACAATGCTGACAAAGCACTAAGACTAAAAAATATCTTTGATAAGCTATGCTTATTTTCAGTTTTTTAACTATTTGCATCTGCTGGAGGGTAGGGAGGCTCTGCAAAGGGATCTGAACAGGCTGAACTGCTGGGCAAAGTCCAATGGCATGAAGTTTAACAAGGCCAAATGCCGGGTCCTGCACTTGGGTCACAACAACCCTATGCAGTGATACAGACTAGGGGAAGTCTGTCTAGAAAGCTGCCTGGAGGAAAGGGACCTGGGGGTGTTGGTCGACAACAACTGAACATGAGCCAGCAGTGTGCCCAGGTGGCCAAGAAGGCCAGTGGCATCCTGACTTGTATCAGAAACGGCATGACCAGCAGGTC
>WAAB01025686.1:145309-235934 GCA_013389865.1 Piaya cayana | reverse complement strand
GGTTGATTCACCTTCCCTGGAGGTGTTTAAGGCATGGGTGGACAAGTTGCTGAGGGGCATGGTTTAGTGTTTGACAGGAATGGTTGGACTCGATGATCCGATGGGTCTCTTCCAACCTGGTTGTTCTATGATTCTATGATTGGCCTTGCCAAGTTGCTGAAGTATTCTGTTTGTAGCTACGTAAGCTTTTCATACATATTCTTTTTACTTCTACAGATCGGCTGTGGGCAAAACACAGAGTGTCATTTTGGGATTGTGGTAGTTTTTTCAACTAACTAAAATAGCATTTTTAAATGGAAGTATTGTTTTCTGTCTGTATGTGAGAATATGTCAGAAATGCAGCAGGGTTCAAATCTGAATGTTCTAATACCAGTTCTTGTAAGAAGAGTAAACTTGCCATTTAACTCTTCTCTTTCCTTCATATACAAAATTACTGCTGACCACCCTCATCTCTTCCTTCCGTCTAGCACTCCTTCAGGGGAAACCTGTAGTCTGCTTTAAAAGTAAGGCCTTAAAACAGCTCTCCTAGAGAAGCTTCAGCATTTATGTTTCAGCAGCACATTTAGGCCTTTACAGAACAGGAGGCTTCAGCACCTCTGCTGGCTTATACTATTTGATGCTACAGGGTGCTTCTCCAGTGCTCAGTGTCAGATTTTCTGAAAATTTGTTCAGGTAGGTATTAAATTGTGTTACAATGAAGTGTTTCTCTTGTGGCTGAAAAGTTTTTTGAGGTAAGTGGGAAGGTGATTGCAGGGATGGGAAAGAAAGAAGGAAATTAAATAGTGTCCTTCATCCAGAATTGCTGTAAGCTTGTGAACATACACTGAAGGTGATGGATAGTAGGCAACACAGCCTGCAGAGCATTTGAAAATATTACCTATAAAAAAAAATGCTTCATGACTTCCTGCTGGGGTAATTTTAAGTGAAATACAGTGGAGAGATTTATTTACAGCTTGAGCTCTCTCTGTCTTCTCTCACATCCCCACCACCTCTTTAATGAAGCTTAGTACCATTTATCAGAAGTAATTATACACAGATGGAACTTTTTTGATGGATAGTAGCCTTAGCATGGAAGGTTCTTTCCCGTAATGAAGAATGCCAAAACTTTTAAGTGTTTGGGTTTTTTTTTTAGTTTTAATTTGAAAGTGTCTTTTTCTGTGCAGCATTTATGTTTTTTGCAGCAAGTTCTATAAGGCATGCACTGCTCTCTTTACAGCTGTGTTCTTCCAAGATTAATGTTTTGCAGTACCGTGTGGTCATGTACAGCTATGTGCTGTTCTGAATAGAATTGCAGTTTTTCGCCAGAAATCAGTATATGGGATCATTATGGTAATCCCTATCAAAGTGTGGAAAGATTGGAGTACTCAGGAAGGGTTCTTGTGACCACTCCCCTTTCTTCCCTTTCAGGCTTTTGAGAAGAGTCAGTCTTACTTCAAGGCATTTGCAGTAGTACTTGAGTCCAGAGTAAACAGATTGGACAGAATTGCAGCAAGTCATTTCGGCAATTAACAAGTTCCATTTATGTTACAACAAGTGAAGAGAACTATTGAAATCTGTTGTTGAAAGAGTAGTGTTCTGTATCAGAGAAAGTGAGGGGCTTTTTTTTCTGCTTGTTTTTAAGTAGCCATTTCCTCATTTCCTGGATTTTGCAGGAGTTCAGTTTGACAGTATACAAGTATTTCTGCTTTTTTGTTTGTTTTGTTACTGTTTTGGTTTTCTGTGAGACTTGCATTTGCATTCCTGGGAGTCTTGTAGCCACAACCAGGCTGTAGTGACTTTCAGTCTCCTGTCACCCTTAGTTCTCAACAATCATCTACTCCAGTGGCTATTTTGCTGGTTAATCTCTCTCCCCCTAGTACATGAAAGGTAGTTTTTAGTCTTACAGTTACAGTCAACAAAAATGTGTTAATGATTCATGCTCAGAGACAGTGATCAAGCTTCAGGACTATTTTTTCTCTCCTTCATACGTTTCGTTTTCTTGAAGTATTACTTATCACCAATTTAAAATAAGTGTTGTTGCTATTTGAGAGGGCAGAAAAACATTCTATGAATTCTTGTTATTTTTTTCCCCACATACGCTTCTTGAATTGCCTTTTTCCATCCTGAACCTTCAGGATGTTGCAGTAAATTTTCTGCAGTAAATTTTGCAGAGGAGCGTATCAACATTGATAGAGCTTTACAAAGTCTAGATTTGAATGGATTTTAATGATCTGTCATTAACAGATGGTTAAATCAGTCTGACTTATGTTCCTCTTCTGCTTTATGTGTAGATAAGTTTCTCAAAGTTCTTGTACAATTTTCATCTGCTCTAATTTTTTCCTTCCATCTCCTCCCTTCATTTAGGAGGTCCTGATGGTAATTATTTCAGTTTTAGTCATCATACAAGCCAGTTGCTCTGTCAGAGTTTTCATTTGCTTATTGGGTGGGCAGGGGTTTTGGATTTTATTAACAGCCATGAAAAAGGGATTTGACAATGACCCTTGCTTCTGTCTCTCCCTACCTCCAGCCACCAGCACTCCTTAAAAAAAATCAGCTTATTAAGGAAGTTTCAGTGTGTTTTGTAAAGCAAAGGTCACAGTGTCCATGGAATATTTTTCTTAGTTTCAGGCCTTCATTGCTTTTTTGGGAGGCTGTCAGATTATTTTTCTATCACTGTAGTAGACTTCAAGCTGATACTGTGCAGGCTTAAAACTAACTATGTTGTTGTGTGACAGGAGAGATGTCAGTGTGAACAACTGTGACTCTAGCAGCTGAATCAGTTATATTTCAGTAGTTCATAGCTTTGGTTGACATGATTTTGTTTTAATTATCTGCTTAACTCTTCCTCGCCTCCTTGAATTACTAAGAAGGACAATTGAAAAAAGACAAAAGAATTTCCTTATGTTTCTAGAATAGTTAAATGCCATACAGTTCTGCATTGGACACTTTATAAGCAAATTAACAAATATCTGAGATGTTGCTGTAAATGTCAAAAAACCCCCCTGGAAATTGCAGCCTAGAAAGGTGGTAATAATCACTGACCACACCTTAGCTCTGTATAAGGTGATGAATTTTAGATGCCTAAACATCCATTTTCAGGACTGAATACATTTACATTTTGGCTAGCTATTTTATACCCCCAAGAATTTGAACTGTTGTATGTCAAGCTAAATGTTTAAAACATCAATAGTTTATCTCAAACACTTAACACTTGCAAGACAAATTTGAAGAATACTTTAAAACTTTTATTGAGCATTCTCGTATGCTGCAAGTAATGAAATGCCACCGATTATGAAGTTTTTTTGGTGGACTTACTTTATATACATAAAGTGCACTACGTCTGAGACAGAGCTACATCAGGCTTCTGTAAAAGATCTCCGGCAGAAAGGTGAGAGATTGTTTTTTCTACTGCATTTATTGGATGTTTATACTCTGAATTTGATGGCTTGTTGAAGGATGTGTGTGTAAAAAAACACATAGATTATAATACTAGAAAAATAATGATATTTTTTCTGTCTTTAGAATTAAAAAAAATTGTCAGGTTTTTTTTTTACATAACCTTATGAAAAAAAAGAATAAAGAAGTGCATCTTTTCCTTTCTTTTCTTTCTTTTATGTTGAATGGTCTCTGACACAGCAAAAGGTTTCTACCAATTTATAATTAAATTTCCAGTTTTTGCATTTTGCTTGGGTTTGTCAGCAGAGTCAGATGACACCTTTCCTATGTATGCTCTGAAAAACCCTCATATTTTAAATTATTATTGTGATATTCTTAATTGCATTTTGTGGCTTTTAAGTCAGGGCCGTGATTTTTAAAATAGCGATTGATTTTGAGTACTGTCAATTGTGTAGCTTTCTAAATACTCTGGCTTTGAGAATTCAGTCTCTTAATGCAATAGGAGTGTGTTTTATACGTGTTGTCTTTTTTCTAGTTCTGGCTATGGGGAACTTGGCTTTCTGGCTCATCTCTGACTGGACGTTATGTGCATACTCACTTCTGTAAAGTATTAAATCTATACACAGACAGAGCTAACTGCCTGTTTTTCTTTTTTGTCTTACTTGTCACAGATGGTTGTAGAAAATAATTTACTTTGTTGCTAACCTAATTTATTCTGATACAGATTACAGTAACTTAAAATTATGCTGAGCTACAAAACTAGACCACTTGACCCACAATTTAATATCACAATTAAACTTGTACCCAAACATAACTGAGAAAGCTGCAGCTGGGTGATGGTGATGATGAATAATTCTGATTTTCTTTATTAACTCATAAGGTTGTCATGTGTTCTTTCTTCTTTTATGCGATTTTGTGTGTCTTGTAGCAGAACAAGAGATGACACAACTCTAATATAGAATATATTAGCTGTTTTTTTATATTACAGTTATCTTTGGATTTCTTTACCACAGAACAAGAAGTAGCTACTTTCTAAGGCTTCCTTTTTTATAAAGTTAGATAGTAGAAAAAGTGTGTTACATATTAAGGGATATTTTTCCCTGTTGTTTCATTAGATGCTATGTACAAGTAGACTTGTGGTACTTTTTAAATGTTAAAATTAACACTAAATGGGGGGGGGGTGTTGTTTCCTTCAGATTAGAAAATTCAGGTTTGATGATAGAGTATTCACCACAAATTGTATACTTTTTTTAGTACTGATGCAAACTGTTCTTCTCTAGGAATTTGTAGAAATGCTTTCAAATATAAAACCAAATTGAGTTGTGGGCTGTTTGAGTTGTCTTTTGAGAAGTGCCATCAGTATTAAGAGACGGTACTGAACATATTGGCAGTTAGAAATTTGAACAAAACAGTATCAAGTCAAAGTGTCACCTTCATCATCATTCCATGGTGTTAGGATCTTTCTGCAAGTTTCAATTTAATCTCTACACTCCCAGTTTCATGTAGAGGACATTTCTTGTTCTTCTAACATCTTAAGCAAAGATCTGGCACATAGATTTCTGAAATGAACGCTGCTTTACATATCTGCAGCATGATAATTTTGAAACATAATGAAGACTAGCAGAATAGCACCACTGTTAATTTTTCCCTCTGATTTATAGTCGCTTCACACTGCAGAATAGACAGTGTGTCCTGGGGTCCCATTTATTAAAGTGAGAGGACCTTATGGAATGTGAACAGAAACACAGTCACATAAGATAAATATGGGTTAGAGTTGCACATCTGTCAAGGTTACATAAAAATTATTTATAAAAATAGAATTTAACTGCCAATTTCAAAAGTGCTTTTTTATACTTCAGCTTACACCTATAAAGTAGGGAAGGATCATGTATATTTTGTAAATGAGGAGACTGAGGAAAAACAGGTAACAGTGAGACAATAGCAGGGAGAATAGTGGAATCAGAATCCTGTCTCCATTTACTTTGTTATAGTTGTTAAATTTACCAGCCGTTCAGCAGCAGCCCAGTTTTACTTGCTTCTCCAGAAGATGAGTGTAGATAAAAATCAAAAAAAGCAAACAGTAGGAGGTTTGTGAAACTAAAATTTTAAAAGTATGTGTTTGTATGTGATATGATTCTCTTATCTGTTTAGTTATGACATAACTTTTATTATCAAGCTGCTTGCACATTCTGCAGCAAACAAACTGTTCTTAAGTGCTGTAAACTTCTTTTACTGTTTTCCTGAAAGATAATGTATTCTGTTTGTGAAGACTGAATTCAGAGATTTACGTTCCTGTTTATTTATATATTGGTATTTTTAATCAACAGTTGTTTTCCACCTCAATTTTTGTGGTTTAATTATGTCCATACCAATTCAGAAAATGCACTACTAGATTATTGTTTTGGATAGGCTTCCAAAGGTGTGTTCTTCCTTGTATTTCAAATAGCTATGAAATTCTTCATGTCCTTGCTTACAACACTGCTGTCCAAGGAAATTCAGCTCTTGCTTACTACCCTTTTGCTGTCTGTTGCGTGTAAGAAGTAGGTCTGCTTTTTCTGCAAAGGAAGCATTTCAGCGCCAAAGGGGCAAAGCAGCATTTAGACATGCTTATATCATTCTGATCAAGTGTTATTGAGCTTCAGGCTCCTTCACTCTGGCTTTGTACTCTTGTACAAACTTGATTTCACTCCATTCTGCATCTCTTCCTATGCTCAGTAAGTACTTGTAAGTGTTGTTCAAATAAACCTGACGCCCACACTCTGGATTCAAACCTAGTACTTCCTCAAACAGCAAAAAGGGCGGGATTACCCTAGTATTTCACGTTTTGCTGCACAAGAGGTTCTGACTGAGTGGAGCCACTTCAGTTTGCAAAGACTTCAGGAAGGGGAAAGAAGTTGTTTCTCTGACTCAGGTTGGCTGTTTTACCGTCTTTCAGGAGGGGGAGGTAGGCAATGCAGAAGGGCGTTTCTAAAGGTCAGTTTAAACAAATGGAAATTACAGAAGTGCTTGATAGTACAAAATAATGTTTTCCAGATTGATAAAGATAACAGTAATTTACAGAAAGCTAGGGTTGTCAGAATCCAAAACCATAGCAGCTACGTTAACAAGGCCTTCCATTTTAATATATGATAATGTTTGAGTTATAGGATCTTGGTTTGTTCTCTGTTCATTATTTGTTTGAATCTGCAAGCTCAGTGATTCTCACAATTCTAATTTCTATAGTTGCTTTTAGTGTTTTTGCATTTTTAATCATCTTCTCTTGGGATTACATTATTACTAGGCAGTGGCTGTTTTTGTTTGGAAGATGAGTTGGAAATGGCAGAAACCATACACTGGAAAAAAATAGGAGCAGAAGCTATTGTTTAATCTGTTAATTGCATATAGAATAGGAAGTTATCTTTATTCTTCCATTTTAATCTCTTGTTTGTGCTGAGAAAATAATAGCAGTCTACAGCTTGGTGGGTTATGTTAGGAGCTAGATGTGTGGCCTTTTTTTATGTACCGCAGTAAAATTCCTTTGTTATGCTCATTTTTTGAGAAATGAAGATGCAGTTATATCCTGAATCATGCTAAGTAATAAGGCCACTTTTGTGTATAGCCAAGAAGGACTGATGTTCTACCGTATCTGATTTCCCTTTCATGCAGAATTTCTTTCAAAGCTCTGGGAAATATACTGCCGCATTTCAAATAATGTAAAGATGCCTGTATTAGCCATTATGTATACAAAATATTTGACATAATGACTTCCACATAGAATTGCGTGGTCAAGCCCATACTACATAGTATTGAATTATGTATGACATTTTTAATGGTGAAGCAAAAACAGTAGCAGAAGGAAGTGCTGCAAAGGGCATGCTGCCTTCACTGCTTGTTAAGCAATGGTCTGGTATACACGCATGTAAATCCTAAGTTATTCTTCGTTGAAACTGTGGTGCTGTGCTATATAAATCAAAGCTATATGAAAGTAATACCTAATGAGGGAAGACCTAATGAGGGAAGATTACATAAAGGAAAAACTCTGACATAAGGAACCGCAGAATATATACCAACTCGTTCTTCAGAGAATGAGAAATAAAGATCTATTTATTTGGATGCTGAAAGCATCAGCTAGTGTAAATATTTACTGTACAATAATTGCAAGGATTAGTTTTATTTGATAGTCTACAGTGCTGATGCCTGTCAATGCCTATTCTGTGAAAACTGAAAGAACTTAACTAAAATTATTTAGAGAAGAGCTGCTGCATCTTAAGAGGCAGCTGTTGTCTAAAGTCAGTTCACTGCAATTCCATGCCCTGTTGTATATTTTGTTGAATGTTCCACCTCCTGTTGTATTATTTACACAAATTCTGTATTGTAACCAAATATTATATACTTGGTCTTTAAAATTGATACTGACCTAACAGACCTGTAATTTTTTTAATCCAAAAATTTTCAATAGCAAACTTGGTGAGAGTTCTGTTGCAGTATTGACTTGCTTCCTAAGTGCACTGAACTCTAGACAAGGCAGCGGTTTTTGAGCCTTTCACAGTAGTATTACTAGCAGAGATCAAGGCAATATTTTAATTTTTTTTATATTCTAGGATAGAAAAAGATGTGTTGTAAAAAATTATTTGAGCTTTCTTGACCGTTTCTGGTCACTGCAAAGCAGCTGTTGCATGCCAGTGCTGTCAAGCCTGGAGCAAGCACCAACCTGGTGATATCAGGATGCTTTCCTGTTGGCCAGACAAGGCATCCACCAATGCCTCCAGGTCCTCCTCTCTGCAAAAGCAAGTTTGACTCTTCTCATATGCGTAATTGACTCTACAGAGAGGTCCCCACCGCTCTCCACCACTTACACTTACCTGTGGAGTTCAGCCATTTCTCACCAGCTCCATCCTTACCAGCCTGCAAAATCCAGCTGTCCCTCACAGCACTGTAACTTCTACCAGCTGTTTATGCTGCTGCCTATCACATGCAGCAGTTTCTTATATCGTATTTGTTAGCTTCTGAATCCTGTTCACCTTGCATAACCTTAGGCGAGGACCTAGTGAGTGGCCTCAGCGTTTACCCAAAGGCCAAACACTGGCCTATTGACCTTTGTAACCATCACTTTAAAGATTACCTGTTGCATGGTTATGAAATGATGCATGTTGCTGTTTTGGGAAAACAGAAAACACAATTCTGTTAGTCCTTCTGTGGAAAACTGAAAGTGTAAAGCTTGTGAGATCTTTGCTCCCAAGTGCATTTCATTGAAATCAAATGTACTGAAATAATTTTCTCACTTCTTTCCCTCCCATTTTCATAAATTTCTTTTCTTCTTTTGCGGTGTAACGATACTCTGACTTCTATGGGGTAGATGAAGTGACCCAAGACCTGATACTTACTGAAAAATAAGAAAGAAAAAAACTTGAAAGGGGAGCATTGTGAGGAATGCAAAAGAAAGTTTACTACAAGGCCAGATTTGAAAATATTTAAAAAGAGAAAAACATATCCACAGCTACAGTGCTGCTTTTCAGATATGCAGATTGAGAAAAAAATTAAAGGAAAAAGTGCTTTTCAGGGTACGAAGACTTACGTTAGAGGTTATCCTGTCATTCAAAGCTCTGTTTTATAGCCACCATAGTATTACTGTATCACCAGCAGTCCAGTGCAAACTTGATTTTTATTATTTTGGTAGCCAAACTCCACTTAATCTAACTTAATTTCAAGCTGTCTAGCATCACCCAATTTATACTATCCAATTATCAAAGCTATTATATGTTATTACCACTGTTAATGCTACTGTCAGTTTGCCTTGGTTATCTATATACGCATCTATCTTTCTATCTGTTTTTGCTGCAAGTCCTTGGGTACACTCAATTCATTGCTGTTTTAACAAGATCTCTGGAGAACTCTTCAATGATGATCCATGTTAAGAAAAAAGCTGGAAAGCAATTTACTACCAAGCAGATACCAGATGAGTGGGCAAGAGTCCAGAGTTCAACAAAAAAATTAAAACATGGAAAGAGTTTGTTAGCATATGCTTGTGCCACACTTTAAAATCATAATGAGAACAAGGTAAGAGGCAAAGTCATTATCTCACTGGAGTCAGTAACAAGGTTATTGTTGACATCAAGGAAGTGATCACTTTGTCCCTTGCATTTCCTGTGGGTTAGTTAGATATGTTTCTATTCTAGCATTGTTCCAACATAAACAGTGCCTTTGTTGGCTCTGGAAAAGTTGCTATTTCAATGTGAATTTTCCTAAAACTGTCTCTTGAAAAAATTGAAAGTATAACATAACTTGACTTTTTGTCCCGACTTCTCATCTGATTTTTTCAGTGCACGACATATTCAGATTTGACTGGGAAAGAAATGCTGAAAACGGTAGACTACTTCCATATGTGCTTTTCAAAGACAAGTGCTCCTCAAGGTTTTATAGTCCTGAGTATAATCTTGATGTGGTTGTAAGTGTTTAAAATAGTTGATATTTTGAGACATATGGTCTTCTCTGTTTCCAGGTGGGCCATGCACAGGTACAGCTCATGCCTCGTTAACCACACCAACCAAAAGATCTTGTGACTCAGGTATGTGTTTTGTGGGGGTCAAGGAATTAAATTTTGCATGATATATAGCTGTATGGTTATAGTTTATTAGGCAAGGATAGTAATTGTATTTGGCAAATGCCAAACAAAAATAAATATGGTTGCTTTGCTGTCAGAAATATATATATAAAGATCTATATGGCAGGTGATTCATCTCAGAGCCCTGTTAAACATAATTCCAGAAATATCATATATTTTCACTTAATCTTTGTAAACATAAGACATACAGAAGTAATTGGTTTTATTCAAGTATAACAACTGTAATAATGTTCTGGAAATCCTCCCCCGCTTTAAATGCAAGCTATCCAGTAGATAACTGTTTGGAGTACATTTTCTTTACTTTCCCTAGTCGAAGATACAGTACAGTCAGCTGATATTTGCATTGAGACTAAATTTTATCTCCTTTGGATCCTTTCAGTTACTTTATTTCTATATGGAGCATATAGACGGATAATCTATCTTAGAGGTAGTGTTACTACTGACATGTTAGGTCACTTCCAGGCTGAATGTTGTGGTTTAACCTGAGAGATTTGGGGGGAAAAAAAGGAAAACTTGTGGGTTGAGATTAAGACAGTTTAATAGGACAGAGAAGTAAGAAGAATAATGATGATTATAAGAGAATATACAAAACAAGTGATACGCAGCCCAATTGCTCACCAACCATTAATCAGTACACAGCTGATTCCTGACCAGCGACCACCTCTGGCCTACTCCCCCAGTTTGTATGTGGAACATGACATCGTATAGTATGGAATAGCCCTTTTGTGTCAGTTTGTGTCAGCTGTCCTGGCTGTGCCCCCTCCCAGCTTCCCCTGGCAGGGCATGAGAAGCTGAAAAGTCCTTGACTTTGTGTGAACACTACTGAGCAACAACTGAAACATCAGTGTATTGTCAGCCTATTCTCATACTAAATCCAAAACACAGCACTATAGCAGCTACTGGGAAGGAAATTAACTCTTTCCTAGCCAAAACCTGGATGATGAAGTTGCTGCTTCTGCAGCAGATTTGTCAGGAAGAATCATGTGAGCATTCATTCAGGTAGGCAGCCACGTTACCTGCATTGGCCCAGATCTTTTCCAGTTTTACATAGGTTAAGGGGAGGTCATATGATCCTATCCACCCACACTACTGTGGCAAATGTTAACCTCCTGTGGAGTGGCAGATGTCCAGGAAGTGGTAATGTTCTAGTAACCTGCATTTCCAAACTAATTTTTGGAAACTCTGCATTTTCATACCAATTGAGCTGTATTGAGTGTGCAGAAAGGAAGGATATTGGTTTGATTAATGGCTTTTATTCTTTCAGGAGTTAAAGGTAAGTTTCCTCTGAGTCATTCTTTCAAAAAGTCTTTCAAGTTACTGGATGTTTGGCTGAACTATAGTCATTCTGTATATACATGTTGTTAGCTTGCAGCCAATGTGTGACGATGCAAGTTGGCTTGGTCTGCAGTGAAGGAAGGTTAGAGAGAAGCTACATTACATTTCATGTGGTGCAGGTGCAGATGTGTCAAGTAATGTGGGATAATCTGTGGCAATGCTGCGAGTATTGTTTTCCAAAGAACTCTCTCAGTTTGGCACTGGAAGATACTAGATCCAGCTTCTCCAGAATAGGAAGACTGGATTTTCTTTTCTGCATAGCCACGGAGGTGTTCCTAAGCAAGATGGAACGTTTGCCACTGTATTCATTGCAAACTAACTTGTTTTGCTCATGGTATTACTGAACTTTATTTTCTTTATATGTTAGGTGCTAGGATGTTTAACTCTATTATTGCAGGGTAATTTAAAAGCTTTCTGTAGATAGTGAAAACTGAGAGTACTATATGAATATTTAGGAAAATGTGCTTGTGATTAGCAGAATAAGTCCACTGTTTGGAGTGTGAAATGGCAACAGTAAAAGCTTCTTTGGCAGATGAAGTTACTAGGCTTGTTGAAAAGTAACCATTAAATGGTTGCATAACTTTGCTCAGTAGTTCTCCTATTTTTAATGTATGCTAATGTTTGGTCCCTACACGCTTGTATGTTGATCATTCAGTGTGTTTAGCAAGAAAGTAAGGATATTATTAATTTGATGCCATGAACTTCATCTTAAGTCAACTAAGCCTAATTATTTCATATTACCTTTTTTCCTCCAATTTTTTTTACATTATTTCCTCAGTGATCTGCATATTTTGTTTGTAGTCCTTTAGACTAATAAAGCTGTTACCAAGAGTAACAGTTTTCTTCTCTGTAGCAAGCTTTAATTTCTTTAATAAATCACTGTAGTTTCAAAGTTTGCATTTGGGAATCCAAATGAATATGGGAATTGACAAGAAAACATCAGTTACAAAATATTACGCAGTAGTGGTCTGACATCTTCAGGCATAAGCAGCAGGCAATGTAGGTGAATATTTCACACTACATTCATAGAATCATAGAACCATAGAATAACCAGGTTGGAAGAGACCATCGGATCATTGAGTCCAACCATTCCTATCAGACACTAAACTATGCCCCTTAGCACCTTGTCCACCCGTACATTAAATACCTCCAGGGAAAGTGAATCAACCACCTCCCTGGGCAGCCTGTTCCAGTGCCCAATGACCCTTTCTGTGAAAAATATTTTCCTAATGTCCAGCCTAAATCTCCCCTCGCGGATCTTGAGACAATTTCCTCTTGTTCTGTCCCCTGTCACTTGGGAGAAGAGGCCAGCACCCTCCTCTCTACAACCTCTTTTCAGGTAGTTATAGAGAGCAATGAGGTCTCCTCTCAGCCTCCTCTTCTCCAGGCTAAACAACCCCAGCTCTCTCAGCCATTCCCCATAAGGCCTGTGTCTCTTCAGCTTAGTGTCTTCCTGGGAAGCTTAAGAGACACAAACAAAATTTGTCAATGCTACACATCGTGTATAAACCTTTTTCCTGTAAGGGTTTAAATTTCTTCTGCTTGGAAGAACTTTGAAGGAAAAATGTTTTGGTGGAATTCATCCATGTATCCTCCCCCTCCCTCTTTGAGCATAGTTTTCCCCTAAAATCTGCCATATTTTAGCATATGAGACAGAAAATTAGAAATTTGACCTGCTTGTGTTGTATGCAGGTTCCCATCAGGTGGCATTTAAGGAAGACATAAACTTTTTATATTTTATTAGCACTAATGTAACCATTGAAGAAAGATCAAAACAATACATCTGCCAAGATACAGGAAAAATTCTCATGCGAAAAGAAGAGGTTTTACCTCATATACTTGTCATATTGTATGCTGAAGGAGCTGTTCAGATTAAAAAATTGTATTATGATAGCAAATAGTGGGGTTTTTTTCCTTATTCCTCTTTGCCTGAATCATTGCCTTGGTAAAAAGTATTTCTATTCCAGAACATGCCTATAGGACAGGGATTTTAATGAAAAGAATGAATAAAGCCTTGCGATCATTACTTTGGGTAATACCTCAAAGGTTTTTGAGAGCAAGCAGTCTGAAGATTTTGTAGGGAAAATGATGTGTGGCGTGGTGTTTATTTTCTTATGTATTATGATGTGTCTTAATGGTTAGGTAATGTTATGATTGATGACAGCTACTCTGAGGCATATCCTGGCCAGTGGGGCATCCAGTTCCCATTTATATTGGGTGCCCGTGTTATGAAAGTGCAGTACTAAGTGGCATATTACTACTCTTCTCTTCTTTTTGTGCTGTACAGCTTAAAGATGATTTAATATGCAATTCTAAACAACCAGTTTTTAAAACATTTTCATGCAGCTTAAAGAAATCTGGAAAAAATGGTTGGAACTGAGTGAATTCACTTGATTAATTTTTAATTGTGTGGTAGCAAGAGTAGGAGAAGCAGGCAGATGATATGCAGTAATGATACAATCAATGCATACATTATATCTATAAAGTCAATGAGTTTTTAAGTTTTATTTCTTAGTAGCAGTTCTTGAGAAATATACAATCTTTAATATTTTGTACAGTTATATTGTGTAGATAGCTCCCATTTTATATCTGTCCTAGATGGGTGTGGTGGTATTTTTTTTTGTGTGAGATTACCGTATCTGTCTCATTGCTTTATGCTTCTACATTAAAATTTTAGTCTAAAAGATGCAAATAATTCTTCCACTGCTTTTGAAGTCTGTGTTTATTGATGTTCTTATGGTAAGACCTGTGCTTGATTGTAGCAGTGCTAAAAATGGAAATGCTTTGATGCCGAACCTATACAATCAAGAGGACCTTCTCTTAGGAGTTAACAAAAGGGCAAGTTGTGGAAATAGAAGCACACAAATTTTCAGCCAGACCCAAGAAATCACTGTTTTTATATGATCATTTTTTATCAGTGTTTGTATTTGAGTAAGGACAAAAAGATGTGGTACACCACTAATTGAGTTTGTTGTTTGGTTGGGGTTTTTTCTTTGTAATTTCTTTGAATTGACAAGCTCCTGACCAAAACATATACAAAATATTATTGAAGAGGATTTATAACATTAAAATAACTTTGAGGTATGTTTTCTGTTGGCTTTCCAAGGAACTTTTAAGGTGTTCTTCAGTGTTTGACTTCTGGAGGGCACTGTGTTAAGAATGAAGATTTCATGGAGCGCTCTCGCCAACAAGAAAGTGATGATAGAACAGCCTTTGAGCAGCATAATAAATCACCCAGCCCTGGCAATAACAGTGCCCATTAGGGATGCTCCTTCCCCCCCGCCCCCACTCAGTTTCCAGCTGTACTAATAGAACAGCACATCAAGCAAGGCTGTAAATAAAAGTTATAACCTAATAGGTGGCTGCTGAAGTGGAACGGACAGGAGCTGAGGCATGGAGGCCTTATTACTGCTCATCAGCAATTATAAACAGGATAAAGTGTCTGGTACTTGCACTGATGCAGCAAGAGCTAATAGAGTCTGGGAGATGACACTGTACCATGATCAAATGATATATGTTGATGGGTTTTTACTATCTCATCTTATTGCCTGTTTCTGTGATGTGTTGTGTTATCTGTTCTGTGCTTCCATATCTATCTGGATGGACTGATTGGTTTCCTTTCCTGCTCAAAGACGCTTGAACACATATACTCAAACTAGCTTTTTTGCACATACACTTTGCATTAGTTGCCAGTACTGGTTATCTAAGAGCCTTCTCAAACTGTTATGATTATTGTAGCTTGGTATCTTCCTAACAGTAAGCATCATAATAGTCATATCTGTAAACAAATCTAAGGACTTGCTGCAACTATAGGATTTATTTTCACTACCACTTTGTTAAACTTTACAAAATCACCTTAATTCATTAAAAATAGTAGATACAATTGCCCGAATTATCTTTTACACTGAATTTTAGACTAAATGTGTTATAATCACAGTGGCTGGAGAATCCAAAGAGATGGGTTTGGAGTCAGTATATCAAAGTCTCTTAAAAGTCAGCTGAAGCTGTGATGGTCCATGCTTCAGAATTATAAAAACTTTAGCTGTTCCTGGGAAGGTTTTTAAAAGGTTGTTACAGCACACAATAATTGATAATATTCACCAAAAAAAAAGTCTTTCTTGATCTTTTATCTGTCACAGAGCGTCTAACACATTCCTGTGCTAGACATCTTAATCATTCTTTACTAAACCATGGTGGGAAAAAAAAAAGCCTTTAAATTTAGCCTGTACTTGCTTTAATCTTAAAGAGAAGTTTTGCAAGCATCTTCATAGTTCATACATGAATCACTCATGCTGTTTGTTTCTGAAGAGAATTTTCTTCTGAGTAGTGGAAAAAATATAACATTCAGAAATGAAAAGGTGTGCAGCAGCATGACAGTATGTGAAAACAGCGACTTCTATCCTTGTATATTCAGTACAGCCAGGATAAAATAAATAGATATTTTTTTCTATCTTCTTATAATATTAGGACAAGAATACTTATGTCTGCCTGTGTCAAAATACATTAAACTGAGATGAATGGAAGCTCATCTTTTCATAGTTAGTATTTCTTTAAAATTATTTCTTTATTATTAATTTAATTATTTATTTACAATTCATACTTGCTGGTTCTGATGTGTTCGCTTTTATTGCATCCTTCATTAAGTGAGGAAAGTTGAAGGGACTAAAGGAATAAAAAATGTAATGTAACTGTGGAAGGCCTACTTCACATGCTATATAAATGAATTAGAAATACTTACAGATAATGTTTTGAAGGTGTTTATAAAATGTGCTAGTAATTCCTACTTAGGAATTGCTGATTTTTCTAATCAACCTGTTGAATTCATTTATGAAAGGATTGCTGGCTTGAAGAAGTAAAGCAAAATTACTGTTCTGGAATAGAAGTGCATTAATATGGTAATTTACATATTTCTTAATATTTTTCATGATTTGCCATCATAACTTCTTCATCATTTATGTTCGCATGTTTTTTCTTCCCAGCTTTTTTCTTCCTTCTTGTATTTCTGTTCCTCCATTTAGCTATCCATGTTTGTGCATTATTCCTTCACTTAATAATCCTGTCCTGATTATTCAGGTCAATTACGTATCATTTGTTCTCCAGCTTCAACTGTCACCAGTCACCTTTGCCCCTCTCCCAACCGGAACCTTATGCTGCTAAAATACATAATTTAATAATGTGAAAATTAAGTTCAAGTTGACACCTGTAAAGTGTTTGGGATTTTTTTTAAACTATTGAATTTAGCATTGTGGCTTTTTCTCCTCCTCTGACCTTCCAAAGGTTTGCTCTGTATATTAGCCTAAATAAATCAAGGGGACTGGGTGCTGTTTCTCAGCTATTAAATAAAAAATATCACCCCAAACCAGATTCCCTTAACTTCTTTAAAAAATTATACCAAGCTTCTACACCACATAAATTGCCCCCAGTAATCAAGACTATGGGAATTTGATTTTATGCCTGCACACAATAGCAGGTGCTATTTTATAACGCTGTATTCCCCAAAACTGTATTAACTCAGAATCTCTTAAGAGCATGCAAGGCTGATATGATCTCTGTGTTACTAATGCATCCTTTCTGAAGACAACAGGGAGACTTCAGGAATGGAGGAATACAGTTTTCCCATTGTGTGGTATGTTAGTGTATCCTTATAAGCTACATTGTGCAGTAAGTGGGATTTGGTGTATACTAGTGTGAATGGCAGAGATGTGTACCAATTTAAGAAGATTTAGCTATATGGATTGCATAGGTTATGAGAAACAAACTTTTCCTCCCTTGCGAGGAGGGACTCACTCCTCCGCCCAGTACAATAGAATTAAAAACTAATAATCATAATGCGTTTTTGGATTGAAAGAGTCTCCTGGCCTATAAAACCTCCCAGCAGGTGCTAAGACACACATCTCCATGTACATATTATTCTCAGCTATCTGAGATCAGTACTGTGTTGACAGTTCATTTGGAGTCATGTTGAAGTTTTCAAGTCGTATATCTTAATAGAGAATGTCCTTCAGGTCCTTAAAACTGTTACTCCTGCTACCTTTTTTTATCCTCTTAAATTGCTCAAATTCATCTTCTTTTATCCTTTTCTGTTCAGGTATGTCCTTAAACCTTCCTTTTTTTGTTCTTACTTTACCAAATAACCTGCTTAAGACTTTTTTTTGATTGCTTGTAGGTCCATTCCTCAGCTTTCACTTGTATTTATCTCTTTTTGCTGCTCTTGATTAAAATTTTTCATCTGTTTTCATTTCCATATCCTGAATCCCATTATGAAGAAAACCACATTCGAATTAGAACAACTTTGAGGAAAATGTGCTTAAGTCAAGATGACAGGGTGATCTCTTGAGAGGATTTCGCATTGAACTGTAAGCTAGTAGGAACATTATTTTTAATGTCAAATTAAAGGTAGGAGCAGATGATACATGAATAGTAAACACTGACTGGATCAGCTGTTTTGGGAAGAGCATAGCTAGCAGATCAAGGGAAAAGTTTTATTCCCCTGTAGTTGGCACTGGAATAGGTGCCCACAGAGTCTGTGAAGTCTGTCCTTAAACATTTTTGAACATGAACTTGAGAAACCTGATCCAGCTTTGATGCTTACTCAAGCATCAAGCAGGAGGCTGGACTAGGTAACCCCCAGAAATCCCTTCCAACCTATTTTTTTTAATGACACTAAGAGAAAACAAGTATCATCTGAGTTAGTAAAGGTATTTAGTCTAACCTCAGTAGCATTCATAGTCAATAATGAGAGCTGAGGCAGGTAGGCCCTAGAAGCACAGGCTAGCATTTAGTGCCCCAGGCACTGAAGAGAAGAGCCAGGAGAGAGACTCCTGGAAAGATGGGATAGTTGGGATGATCAGTGTGAAACAAGAGGCTGGGAGAACAGTCATTGCAACAGGATTCTCAGTAACCAGGAGCAGGATATGCTAAGTATGATTTGGTAAATAAAATACTCTCCTGACCCCATCCCTGAAAAAAATGTGCTGCTGTTATCACTTTCCCACCACTGTTTTTCTGTGGTCTCAGTCTGTCTGGTGAGATTCTTGCCCAATACAAAATTGTATGTTTTTAAGATCATTATCTTTTAAAATTCAAATATGGCCACATTTTTGTATTAAAGTCTTAGGGGATTATGGTAAAAGATTTGTCCTTGAATTTGTTGAAACAAAAGAGTAAATACTTTATTCTTGGTGTATGCTTTGATTAAAATTAAAAAACTTTACTTTGAATATTTTTTAGTGATTTTGTGCAATGTTTAATATTCAGAATCATCAGGATCTCTGTGATCAGTTAACTGATCTTCGACAGCAGGTACATGATTTTTATTAGATAATATGCATCTATTCAGCTTGTTTGGTATTGTGCTCCAAACAGCTCTGAATTCCTTGTTTTGTTGCTAGCATCCACCCACAGACTGCTAGAAGGTCATTCCCAAAAAAGAAAATTGAAGCTCATAACTTCAAATAAACTGCATGTTCATTAATTTAAAGAGCAAAGAAAGCAGGTTTACATCATGCATTTCCTACCTACAACCCCTTCTAAAACTTAATCAAAACATACATTGGAAGAGAATTGGGGTGCTTAGGTTTTGCTTTCATTTCAGTTGGCCTTGCTCAATAGCAAGACAATAGAGATAATGTCACAAAGAGCAACTGAGAACATTAACTTAAAAATCTGTGAGGAGCTCCTGCTCCTGCCAGCCTGAAGAACTGACTTGATTTTACCTCAGTGTGATGCAGTCAGCACCTTGATCTGATTTGTACAGATCAGACAACTTTCTTATTGGTACCTTGAGCAAGAGGCATAGCTTTTTATCATTTAAAGTTTATCATTATTGTGCTGGGGGATGTTTTTTTTTAATAAATTCAATATAAAAAACTGGACTGAAATATATTTTGAAATCACTTGTATTTGCTTTTTAATATTTATTTTACTATCTTAATGTAAAACATGTTCCATGCAGTGAACTAATCCATGGTCCTGTTACCGCTATTCCTTTTGATGTGAGGGTAATGCCCTGAAAGCTTCATCTGACTCTTAGTGAAGGCATCTGTTATGACTAATGATGTCAGTGAGCATCAGGCAGCTTTTAAGTACAAGTTTTCACTATTTTCCATTTAGATACTAATTTTCGTAAGGATCTTAAAATATATATGGGAATAATTGTAGAGTATCTTGGAAGTATGCTTCCTGCAAAGTGAGAGTTTTGTAAATATTTGTATGTTAACTGAATTGTCATGCAAAAAAAGTTCTCTTTTTTTGTATTCCTGTTCCAAATTATTTTCCATAACGTAAACTTCAGGGACTAGTTAATGAAACCAACATCTTGAAGGGAGAAGAGGCTTGGAAAAAAGCTAGGTGTAAAACAGAAAACAGTGCATACACTGATGTACACTCTGAGTTTCTACCTTTCCCTTCATGTAGATCTGGTCTTTGGTTCAGGTTAGTGTGGATGCTTCCCAAATATCTTTTTGGAACAGCAGGAGCTGCTCATTAATGCTACCTGACTTCTGATGTATTGTGGACAGAATCAGGTGTACAGAAATTCTTTTCTGTGCCAGCGCTGGTTGTTTTTTCACCACAAAAATTGCTAGAAAAAGTAACCCAGTCAAAATATAGATTGATTTTTTAAGCTCAGTTTTAAATAACTGAATCAAAACCAAGTGGTTTTTGAAGATAGATTAGGTGTACATTTCATAACCTACTTTCAATGCATTCAATAAAATTTTTATCAAAATACACAATACAAGAACTCTTAGATTTATTTTTTTTCCTTAACACTAATTAGTTATAGTCTTGGAATTATAGTCTCTCATTGCAAGATTTCTGTTGCTAATGTTGTCACTGAGGTTCCATTGCTAATGACAAATAAGTTTTTTGAAAAATACATATTGAAAATATTCTTTTTCACTGCTAGCAGGCAAGAGTTCTTTACAATTCCTCTTCTGAAACTGTGTCTTATTATTGGAAAACCCTCATTACACCAATGGGGGGAAGGGTGTACTAAGGAAAACTCAGTGTATGAAAGAAAAATTACAGAGCAAGAAGTTTTTATATAGAACTGGTTTTAAGCTATTACTTTGAAGAATTACCTTCCTGAATACTGTATACCATCTGACTGATGAGGATATAGCTGAAGTGTACTACTAGGATTTTGAAGTAGAGCAGCACTGTTTATTTGTGCAGTCTTGAGCTGATAAGCAAATATGCAGTCTTTATAGCGTTATCCATTCATGTTAATCTAGTGTTAGAGAATTTCAGGAAGCACTCATTGAAGTCAGCAAAACCAAAACCATGATATTGCAGAGTGCTTTTGAATTTCCCATTTTATCAAATCCAGTATAGGCATATTTGTATGTTTTTGTACATATATATTCATGTATGTAAAAATACATATTTGAATACTAGTTGGTAGTCTTCAGGTGCTGTGGAGTGGCCAAGATGTTCATGATTTGCCTGCATAACTTTTTCATCATTTATGTTCCCATGGTACAGCCTTTTTCTTCCTTCTTGTGTTTCTGTTCCTCCATTTAGCCATCCATGTTTGTGCGTTATTCCGTCACTCAATAATCCTGTTCTGATTGTTCAGGCCAATTACGTATCATTTGTTCTCCAGCTTTAACTTTGACAGTCATCTTTGCCCCTCTCCCAACTGGAACCTTATGCTGCTAAAATACATAATTTAATAATGTGAAAATTAAGTTCAAGTTGACACCTGTAAAGTGTTTGGGATTTTTTTTAAACTATTGAATTTAGCATTGTGGCTTTTTCTCCTCCTCTGACCTTCCAAAGGTTTGCTCTGTATATTAGTCTGAATATATGAAGGGGGTTAGATGCTGTTTGTCAGCTATTAAAAAACAAAAACAAACAAAAAAAACCCCAAAACAACCCAAACCAGCTTCCCTTAACTTCTTTAAAAAATGATATCAAGCTTCTACACTGCCCTCAGTAATCAAGACAACAGGAATTTGGTTTTGTGCAGGCACACAATAGCAGTTGCTATCTGTATATAATTTTGTTGTCTGCAGCTGTTTTTAAAGATATTCTGCAGCTGTTTACCCTTGTGGAAAGAGATGGGCAGTGAGCACCAAGCCAAGTGCTCAGCAGAAGCTGTCTAGCCTGCTGTCTCTTCACAGACTCATCTGTTGTCATGGGTTTCAGAGGCTTACAGACTTGGCCTGTTGGTGTAGCTCAGGAGAGGACCCCTATTCACCTTATCTTACAAATAAGCAAGGTCCTTCTTTCAGTCAGCAGCAACGGGGTGTCCATTGCCTTAGGAAATGTTTCAACTAGTTGAAATGCCCTGATAATCCTTTAAAGGAGCTGTATGGTACAGGTGACGGAATAGATTCAAATATGTACTTGTTTGAATCAATTCAGTATATAAGTAAAAATGTTTGGGAAATAAATTAACATTTCCATTAACTAAAGACATGCTGACATCAGAGATTACAGGGGGTGTAATGTGAGAATTTAACCATAAAACAGATGTAATACAGGAGACTAAATATGAGATGGAAATTAATTGGCTTTTCACTTAATTTAGCACTTACAAAAGTTATTGACAAGAAAGGGTAATAGGCATTTTCACACTTTTTCTAATTATAACTTAAGCTACTGCATGGATTTAAGCTATTGAGTTCACTTTTGTCACAACATTTTTGATGTGGATTTCATTCATCTGAGTTTCTGGCACTAGATTAGTCTTTTCTGATGGTAGTTGCTAGCCTGTATTTTTCTGTTTTCCTGACATCATATGCCAGCAGTTATATATGCATTAATACTCATATAGATATAAAACTATAAAAATAACTATAGCATATTAAGTTTTGAAGTTTGGTGATAAGAGAAACAAATCAAGTTGATGCATGAAAACCACTGGGGTGAGGGGCAGCTGCCTGATTTCCTAAGGAAATAAGGCCTCCATAGTTTGTCCCACAGTAACTCCTCAATCTCTTGGATAATTTCAGTCCATTTTCATAAAGTTTCAAGGTCCCAAACACACTAGTCTCACATACAGGTTTTATGAAAATGAGCAGCCTAGTACTTGGAGGGGCTATGGTTGTAACACAACAGAAATCAGTGTCTCTTTTTGAAGTAATCTGTGGCTGGCAGCCCCTCTGCATCAGACCAGGTTGCTTTCTCAGGGTGAGTGGTGGCTGGAGGACTCACCATCCTTTCACTGTGTTTCAGGTTGTCTGGATTTGAGTCAGCTGAAGCCTGCAGGCTGTGTTAATTGCCTTAACAGAGCAGTGACTGAGCTGTGCAGTATACTTGCTTAAGTATAGCACTATACTTGTGTGCAATAAGACATACTGTCCAGTAACCACATACACAAGCTTGGTGAAACTCTGGGGTGTTTACCTTTGTGTTCTACAGAAGCCTGTTCTCACTGTGGCTAGCAAAGTGCTCGATACTGCATGAATTTGATTCTGTTCTTCTTTCCTTGCAACACATGCATCGTGTGTGCCAGCTCTCAATTTGGGAAAATTAAGCCATGCTATTTTTGAACTCAAAATAATGCTTGTGCTCAAAGCAATATACATACTAATTTGGTTTTTAGTATTTGTTAAAAACCCCAACACTTGAAGTTGCTGTCTGTAATAGAAGCCTTTGTCTTAATCTCTGTTGCGAAAGGGGAAGGTGAATTTTGCTGGTGATCCACAAGGATCATCAAGTCCAGCTCGAGGTTGAGGAGCTTGAAAACCAATGGAAATGACAGGAATCTGTGAAAGAAAAATCCACCTTTTTCACAGCTTTCTCAAGTAGTTGTTGGGGGAATCTGGCCAACTCTTCTGCTTCCTGCCACAAGGCCAATGACAGGAGTGGGTCTGAGTCCCTCCGTGCTTTGGATCTCCACCAGCTTCATTCCTTTGCTTCAGCTCAGTGAAGTCACCTCCAGCATGTCAAGAGTGGCTCCCTCATTAGGGCTGGAAACAAGTACTGTTAAATGGTTTTAGTAACTGACAGAAGTATTAATTTCTGTAATGCAGTTTCTGGAGGTTATTTATAATCTCCAGAGTGATTTCACAGGGAGCCTCCTGAGGCAAAGAATCAGCTGACAGGACTTGAGTTCTGTAGGGATCATTCCTATGTGGTCTCTCTACTCTAAATTGTATACAGACAACGAGTTTTAGTGCAATTGCTTTTAAACACTATGGAGGGGGAAAAAAAATACATCAGTGAAATTATGATGCTAAGAGCACTGCAATGATACTAGAAAAGAAATTGTGTGGTTAAATGTTACCAAAGTGTTTATGTGAGAATTTTTGAGACATCTGTTTGTAATGTTTTAAGAAATCTTGAAGTGAATTCATAGAAGAAATAGTTTCTTATAAGCATGAGTGCTTCCAAAGAGATGTGCACTCAAGTTTCTGACACAGCTTGGAGATACAGTCTTGATTGTGTGAGGAGATGAGATGTTCATCTCAGTGTAAATATCAGTTTCAAAATAACTATTTCCACAGCATTTTACAGCAACAGGGAGAAACTGATGTGGTCGCAGTTGTCAGACTTGGCTCATAAGATGTTAATCTTGAATTTCTGTCTCTTCATTAATGATAGACAAGCAAATGGGTTTTGGAAAAACGGTGTTAATTTTTGGTTGATTTGAAGTAGAGGAGATGATTTTCAATTATAGTTCTGGTAGATGTTATAGGAACGACTGGTGAAGAGGCTATTTCTTCAAGATGAAATTTCTAATGCATAGTCAACATAGGGAGTAAGCTCTCATCTAAAAATGGAATAATGGGGGGGGGGGAAATGAGGCTTGCGTAGAAACTGGCAACAAGATATTGCCCAAACTTCAGTTAATCCCTGCTATGGAGTTATTGTCTGTGACCCAGCAAGTTTCTTCATGGACAGGGTCTTTAACAGCTCGAGATCCTTTTTAAAGTTTCAGAGGAGATGGCAGTAATGTTTGAGGCTTCATTAATTATGGCTTTTACTGGTGTTTGCACAGGCAGCTGAGATGGTAAATGTCAGTCTGTCAGTGTGATGGGTTCTTTATGAAAAGAAAAAAAAAATTGACTGAGTGCCTCAAAAACTGTCATCAAATCAGACATTAAACAAATTCATCTCATCTTGAAGCGAGCAGCAGCAGAGGAGGGCGTCTCTTTCTCCTGCTACTCTCCCTCATCTTCCTTCCTTTCTCATTCCTTGTTAAATTTTCTCAGACCACCTCTCTGCTGGGATTACAGCTTTCCACCCTCCCCAGAATGCCATGAAAGAGCCATCATGATTGTTAGTGAAGCCATGTGCATGGAGCCTGCAGACTCCTCTATGTCAGGAGAGTAGGAGTGATATTCATCTCTGACAGTTGTAACATCATTTATTTCAAAAGTTTTGAGGGGAGAGGACATGAGTAATGAAGATGAGAAGAGCGACAGTAAGGAACAAATGTGAGTTTCTATCGAAGACAGAATTTTAAGAGAACAACTCCACTTCTTGTTCCCAGTGAAGCCTCCAGTTTGAATCTCGTTCAGTTGAATTACTTTGTTCTCTCACTTCAAATGGGAGTGTCATAGAGTCACCACAATTAGAAGAATCACCATTATGAGATAGATTTGAAGAATCTGTATTTCTTAACTCTGAATTAAAATTGCAATATGAGAGTGTCAGTGGCGGTTACTCTGCTGAGTAATTGCTTTGGGAAATTTTGTGTATGTCTCACATCTACAGTTGTTCTTCACTTTTACAGAAGAGTTCTAAAATTTTGATGTCTGCAGATAAGAGAAAAAGATTTCTTTTCTCTTTTTTTTTTTTTTTGAATCTCAGACTGAGCATTTGTTGGTTTAGGTGTAATGCTAAAATGCAAGTGTGGAAAATGTTTCTTAAAAGTGAAGCAAGAAATAATTTTTGTTGCACAAATAATCCTGCTGAGGAAAGCCACTGTCAGTCACTGTCTGAAAGAATGCTGTTCTCTATAGCTGGTTTTGATTGTTTAATGCTTCACGCTGAGAATTTGCTCTTGACTCCAGTTGCAGCAGTTCACCCAGTTCATAGAATTTTTTTTTCTGCATTTCAGTTAATAAAGCTATGCATGACAATTTCCTTTTGATGTTAGATCTGTGAAGTTTAATGTTGCAAGATTTTAGGTGCTAGAAGATTTATTCTGCACCCTGTATTGCTTGTATCAGTATTGTGAAAGGCAGCATGATCTGGAAGAAATACGTGCGGGACTGAATCTAAAAATTCTGATTTTTTTACCTGTACTTTCATCTCTATCCTTGTACTTTCCCGTAAGAAGATGTAAGCATGGGTGCCATTAGTTTATTCGGTAGTGCACATTAGCCTGTGCTTGCATGTCCAAAGCGCTGTGCAATCAATGATGAGATAACTGGTACAGTCCCTGAGAGTTCAGGGTAAGTTTATCTCAGTGGTAGCGCTTTAATTTATTGTAGAAAGATATGTATTTTCAAAAAAGTTGATATCTAAATTTTATTTTTTATCATATTAACCATCTTGTGTTAATATTCAATTAGTCATAAGCAATCAACAGGAAATTTATAATTAAATATTTTAATTATAAGGCTACTAACCTGAGTCGTGGTAGCTATTTTTCTCATTAAGGCACATGACTTCATTAACTGATTAGACACTGGTTGACTCATACCCATGAATCCCTTATCTGGACTTTATTATAAGCAGACAACCATGGTTTCCATCAAATAATTCTGAATGCCAGATTTGCTTCTGAGAAGTACTGAAGTGGCTTATGTTTTCAGAAGCAAAGATGTGTGGGAGGTAGCTATTTCAAAATAGCAGTGAATCTGTTTCTTTGAGTAATGAATACATTACAAATCATGTATTTCCCCATCTTCAGTAACAAGGTGGACTGGAACAGATATCTGCTGAACACTGAGTCAGACAGGTAACAGTACACAAGCTGCCTGTTGCAGCGTGCACCCTACAACATTCAAGGCTAGCCTGCTCATCTAGGTGCTCTGAAAATAAGTGTCTGTGTGATAGGGCTATGCACAGCCAGGCATGCAGAGGTGGAGTACATTATGTACTGAATGTTAGTTTAGGCCTAATAGATGCATTTTGTAAGGCGTAAGTTGTAATCTACAACATTGATCAAAAAGAGGGCTGTATTGAGACAAGCATCAGATAAAATTATTACAGCTTTAAAAAAACTTATCACCTATATACTCTACAGAAAGCAGCTCACTTTTCTATTAAATGTGGGGTGTGAGGACTTATTGAAAAGCCAGACACATTGTCAGGATACCTTAAGAGCAGCGTGACAGAAATAGACTCAAGTGAGATAAGTTGTATATTTTTAATGGCTCTAATATTGAAGTCCAGCAACTGGAATAACATGGTGAGACAAGGTCTGAAACTCAGGTAAGAAAAGTGGGTTAGTTTATACTGTAGGTGAGGAACCAGGGACAGTTGATAGCCTCTTCCTCCAGGGTATCTTCTGTTGGGTATTGCTAGCCTGACTTCACTAGGTATTTGCTTAAGGAAAGGTCATGGAAAATCATGATGTTGATAAGCAGTGGATCAGAAACATTCATTGAAATAACAAGGATATGGGCACAGCAGTTTTCCTAGCTAATCTAGGGCAGTAACATAAAGTAGAAATGTTTTCCATAAAGACAGGACACCATGCAGAAGAAACTTAAAATAAAGGTAAAAACATGTTCAATAGGCTACCATCCTGCCAAAAAGATGTAGTCATCTTGTTATTTGTTGGGTTAACGTCCTTTGAGAATGGATTTAGCTGGACTAATGCTTCTTTTTCCCTTGATCACCATCTTGCACTGGTGTGCTGAATGATTGTAGTAATGGCTTTCGGAAGATAGTCTCTTGCAATACTACTACAAACAACTTATTTATGGTTGCAGTTTGGATTAAACTTATTTTCAGCTTCTGTGTTTTTCACACAGAAATATGAAATACAGAATAGTTTCTGCTATGCGCAGGTTTGGAAACAGAAAATGGTTTTTTCTAGCCTGACCTGAGTCTGATTGCAGAGTCACTGACCTACTGAAATCCACTGCCTCTGACATGCACAAAAATAAGTCTTGGGCATCCCACATTCCAGTCAGCAATGTGCATTTTGAGTGCTACTCTAGAACCCAACACACTTTCCTTTGGAAAAGAGAAAAAAAAAGTGGGGGTGAAAGGGGTGCCCCACTGCACTAGCTGAAGGAACACTTTGCTGAACTTTAACTTCTTAAGCTTTTCCAAACACTACTTTCATAGAAGCTGGAATTTATAAAGTTATTAATGCAAATAGTATTCTGACTTAATTCTTTAAAAAAAGGGTGAGCACCTTGAATTTATAGCATGCATGTATAGGTTGAGCTTATTTCGTTTGGGTTTATATTGTTGTATACTAATTTACATTTAAATTGTTATCCATGTGGAAAGAGAGGGAAGCACAGTATGGTACTTTCATGCACTGCCTTCAGTCACAAGAGATATAGTTTACACGCTGTGCCTTAAAAATCTCCCTCCTGGCCAGGGAGGAAATAGGTCAGACCCATGTTCAGTTGTTTTTCAGTAGCAGCCTACTTCAGTTGGTTTGTGCAGGGAGAACAAAGAAGATGCACAGTAGAAACTAAATGAGATGACAGATGAAGTCTTCAGTTGTTTAGGATGGTGTGTACTCTATGTGTAGCTCTATATGACCCATCCATGGCTGGAAGGAAGCTAATCAGTTTCTTTTCTATTCAATACAGCCAGCTGGAGGGATTCTTACAGGGATGGAAGATAATTTGTCCTTTACTTGATGCTCATTTTGATTGTTAAGAGAATGTGTATATGCAATAGAATGGGAAGTATCATGCTGCTTGGTGGTTACCCCAGCTGAAAGCAATATGCCTTCGATCTGCCCAAAGGGGTGCCTTATCAAAGAAGTTCTAATGTTTTTCCTAAAATATTTGTTGTGAATACAACAGATTCACAGTCGGAGAGTGAGGCTTCTCCTGTGAAACGGCCACGGCTAGTGGATGACAGTAATGACAGGCCTGAAGAAACCAGTCGATCCAAACAGAAGAGTAGACGCCGATGCTTCCAGTGCCAAACAAAATTGGAGCTAGTACAGCAGGAACTGGGATCATGTCGTTGTGGTGAGTACTATTTGTCAGTAGCGCCTGGCTTCTTAACAGCCACACTCAAATCCATATCAGAGGTGAAAGTACAGAGAACATTTGAAATTTTTTGTCGTTGAAAGTTACTTTAAACAGAAGCTATAGCTTCCACTGGTACCAAAAAGTTATAATTAGTTCCTGTCTAATTTCCTTTAAAACTTTGGCCTTGGTGTACTACCTTGTCTCAAGAGATCTCAGATGTTAATGAATTTAGCTTCAGAAGTCCCTGTAAGGCGGGAGAGCATCATACCCACTTGACAGGAGAAGAAACACAAAGCGTATCAGTGAATATGCAAAGATGACAAGGTTTTTACAGAGCTTAGAGGAACATAGGTCAGCATCTACAATATGCGTCTTATAATTACATCTATATTAAAAAGTTAAAACCAGAAAAGCCTCTAACTGAAAATGTTTTCATTTTCACAGTTAGCTGAGGGGGGGCAAGACACTGTACACTTAAAATCATCTAACCTGTTTTTTCCGAAGTTGATTATACTGTTCAGCTAATTGAAATGAGTGTGATAATCTCATGCAGACAGCTCATTTGAGGTTTTATATTACATGCAAATAGAGAAGCACTCTCCTTCATGGAACAGTTGTGTTCATAACTGGTTTAAATGTGCTCATCAGACCCACTAATAATGCACACAAGTATTTTTACCTGCTAATTAATTTTTCTTATTATCTATTGAAAGCTTAGACTTGTGCTCTTTGACCATGCTTGTATTGATTCATTTGGAGAAGTTTGTTTAGTTACATTTGCTGTGTCTCAGGAGTGGGATAGTTATCAGAGGGTTTAGAAATAGNAGACAGCTCATTTGAGGTTTTATATTACATGCAAATAGAGAAGCACTCTCCTTCATGGAACAGTTGTGTTCATAACTGGTTTAAATGTGCTCATCAGACCCACTAATAATGCACACAAGTATTTTTACCTGCTAATTAATTTTTCTTATTATCTATTGAAAGCTTAGACTTGTGCTCTTTGACCATGCTTGTATTGATTCATTTGGAGAAGTTTGTTTAGTTACATTTGCTGTGTCTCAGCAGTGGGATAGTTATCAAAGGGTTTAGAAATGGATGGTGCAATTCACATTGCATCTTTGAAATGTAAAGCACTGTATTAAAATGTTTTCTGTGTAGAAGGCATGTCCTCCTGAGCAGCAGTGGGGAGAGAAAGATTGACTAAGCTGGTTGCAAAGACCTGATTAATGAACCCTATATAAATACCTAATATCAAGTGAAGAGAAGCAATAGAAAGTTGTAAAGATTCAAAGTTATCCCTTGTTCTTCAGCATCTTTCTGCCTTTAGCCTTTTAGAGATCACTGTTGTGTGGTGCTTTTCTGAATGTGAGACAGGCTTTGTTTCAGATACTGAAGCATTGCCACAGAACTAACATACACTATCTGTGACGCCACCAAGCATGAAATCAAAAGCTGTAATGTTGAAATCGTTGCTATGGAAGTTATGTGTCTGTATACTTTGCAGACTTCAGTGACATGGTTTGGCATGGCACTTTCTGCTCAGTATGGCAGAGGCAGGAGTTTCTGTTCTTGGTCTTTTGCTGTCACATATCAAGTGACTGAAGCTGCCTGCAGCAGGTACCTGACTCAACTAGAAGAATCATCCCTAATATTGGGAGCAAGAGAGTTTTTCAAATTGGGGGAGAATTGGAAAAAAAAAGATGACTTGGTGATTCTGCAAAATTGGAGCTCTGTAAGAGCAATTAAGTTGAAAACAACTTTTAAAAAGTTCTTCTACTGATAGTAATGTGTTTAAAATTAAAAAATAAGACCTGTCCCTTTTTTTTCATAAACTGGATGACAAATGCATCTGTTTTTTTCCTCTCCAGTTTTCCTGGAATAGTTCCATAGTTCAACAACATTGCAGTACAAATGTTGTAAGGAAGTTTTTTTTGTTTCCACTACATATATACAGCTTTATGGAAAACTACTTCTGTTAAAATTCATAAAATGTGTTAGCAATACATTGTCAAGGTTTAGCCCCTGACTGGCCAATTTTGGCAGCTAAAACTGAGCAGTTGAGACTCCCAGTTCCCTTCCATCCCACCTCTAGGGAGAAGGGAATGAGACGAAAGACTTGCACATTGGAAGATAAAACTACAGTTTTAATGACATAATAATACCAATACTGCTACTACAACTAATGATGATGATGAAAATATTTAGAAAGTAATAAAATATATACAAATATATGAGATAGTGCTCCCACCCCTTGATGACTGTATGTCACTACAGCTACTGTAGAGCAGACATGAGGAACTGGGAAGGAGCTGGATTCAAGAACACATGGGTCCAGGATTAGGGACAATCAGACAAGGTCCTCATTGGACATCGGCCATTGCAGAGGAGAGCAAGACCCTTGTAATCTCTCAATTTTATACTGAGTATGACACATAAGAGATGGAATATTCTGTTGGTCAGTTTGGGGTCACTTGTCCTCTCTGCCCCTCTCTGCAGACATGGCGTTTTTTTCGACAGCTTGAGGGTGGCTTGGATACTATAGTAATAAGTATAAATTATTGGCCTTCCTGCATACCCATGTCCTATGTTATCACTTGAGAGAGAAACTGTCTGAAAAATACACAGTTAGCTCTCCAAAAAAGAAGTTAGGCGAGCCTGCACTTGTGTCAGAAAGCCAACTGTAATTTAGCTCAAACCACAACAAATGTGAATATGAAACAAAAAATTCTGAGTTCCTCCGCAGTAGTAAGCAAAAGAAAATTTGTAGTAGTAAGTAGTAAGAATATTTGCTTTCCTGCATTAGATATTACATCCTGTATAGTTTAAATGATGTATAATAAACACTTCTATTCTTCACATTTAATGAGAAGTGTGAGGCAGGAATCTTATTTCCATGCTTACAGCACAGCTGAAAAGTCTGGTGTTCTTTGGTTTATCTGTGCAGCTATAATGTTTCATTAATGCTGTATTCGGTACATGTATTATCTATAATGGAATGCTTTCACGATGTGAAAGTAGGCATACCCTACACTATTTACTTTTAATAGTGATATTAATAAGAAGCGAACAAAATCCTTGCACTGAGCAACACAGGTCATCTCAGCTTCACATGACCTGAATTGCTTTACCAGTACTCATCAGCATGTAGCTTCTGTCATTTGGAAAGAAGCTGCCTTAGAAGCCATTCTCACTAACTTTTCCCTAAAATTGAGTGGCTTTAGGTCATGAATGACAAAGCAGATCAAAAACCCGGTGAGGTGGGAAGTAGGGCACAATAAATATCTTAAAATTCTCATTTGTTTAAAATGTTTTCTAAATCCATATGAGATGGTATTATCCTCTATGTTATAATGCAAAGCACAGGTGATAATGCATGTTTAACTGGACGTGTTGGAAATAAAATCGACTGGTGTTAAATAAGCATGCATATTCTTCAAAAGTAGTGGTTAAAGTAGAACACTGATCTGGCCTTTGGACCACTGCTGTTAAGTTATTGACATCTTAATCCTTAATTGAAGCAATGGGGAATTAAACCTGCAAAAATAATGAAATTTAAATTTAAAAAAAAAATCTGATGGTCAGAATCAATAAAAAAGCAGAAGGATAAATCTCTGTGTTTGCTTGGATGGAAGGAAAAAGGATTAACTACATAAATATTGTGTTGTTCTGAAGCTGTGTGAGAAACACTGTTAAAACCCAAATTATCTCCTTAAGAGTCCACAGAACAGCAATTTTATTCTTTGCTGTTACTCATCTTCTTGCCCTCATGTTACAAGTACTGGAAATAATCTCCTTTTTTGCTGATGTGTCCTGGTGACTTCTCCAGCAAGCTTTCTAGAGGAATGCAGTGGAAAGAAAAATCTTTACATACTGGGCAGTGTTTTAATATAGACATACCTGCAGATATTAATGCAGCGTAACTGGGGCTTGTCCAACAGGGCACAGCCTTTTTAAAAGGGGCCAGGGAGAGTGGGCTATTTCTTCACATAAAATTCAGGTATCTTTGGGAAATGGCTGTATTGGATCTACTGTCTCCTGTAAGACTTATCCAGAGAGAGGTGATGCTGCTGAGCTTGTTCCCTTGACACTACATGGAATTTTAGACAGATTTGACAATACTGCAGGGCTTTGCCTTGAAGGAAAAAGAATTCACTACTGAGAGGGGTGTTCCAGTAAGGGTCCTTCAGATTCAAACACAACATTTTTCAGCTTTAGAAGGGTTTGTTTATTTTCATACACACATGCATACTGTCAAGATCTTTTTTTCATGCTGCTTCCGCTCTGTAGAAGTTATTAACTGCTGACAAGAAATTCACATCTCATAAATAATGCTTAAGAGGCATTTCTCTATAAATTGAATGTGTTATGAATTGTGATAGGCCTTTTTGTAGCGTTCTGTGCCTGGAGCAGGAAGAACAGAGGATGTCATTTTCATTAATTTCTAATGAGGTGCCAATTAAAGGCAAGGAAGGAACTCAGAAGGGAAGAGTCACAGAGCTCCCCTGAATCCTGTACCCTGGGGCTGTCAAATGAGTGTGCTGCCAAGCCTCCTCTAAAAGTTCCAGTAAATTACAAACTCATCCAGAGCGCACACTGACAAATTCGGCTTCCCTTTGATCTTCAAAAGAGCAATTTGTAAGATGAGTTCTGAGCCTTTTCACACGGCGAACAGGGAGAAGTGATAGGAATTGTTAATTGCTGATGCGCTTTGCAAGCTTCAGTGAGAAAGAGAAATTTTAACATGAATTCTCATTTTGTGCCTCTCTGACTGGATAACCTTTAAATCAACACTACTGGAACAAAACCAGCTTCCTGTGAGACATTTCTAGATGACAGTTACACTGGGCATGTTTTCTGGACAGCAATATTCTCTAGTTTTGGGAGAATATCTTTCAGTAGTTTAGTGCCTTACGATGGATGATGGTTATGTTGAAATAACGTATTTATTTAATATAAGATTTAGTAGGCAGTTATATCATCAAGGAATTATAGGAATCATATTGTTCAAGTGACAGTCTATCACAGCATTTTTGCTGGAAGTGGACAAAAATCAATCACCTATGATCCTCGGTCAGAAAATGAAGTTGTCATTTCAGTGGTGTGGTAACACTTGCTTTAAAATTAAGGGCAGCAAATTTGTGAGTGAAAGCTGTGTAACACAGAGTTCTGGAAATGTATTTTAGAAGACAGGTTGATTATTTTCAAATTACAGTATAAATTTCTAGGCCTGTCATGGTTTAACCCCAGCCAGCAACTAAGCACCACACAGCCACTCAGTCATTATATAGAAATAAAACCCAAGAAAGCTAAGTGATGCAAATTGAAAACAATTACTCACCACCAACTAAACGATGCTCAGCCTGTCCCTGAGCAGTGGCTACCCCACAGCTCATTTCCCCAGTTTTATACACAGACCAAGTTGTCATATGGTGTGGAATATGCCTTTGGCCAGTTTGGGTGACCTGTCCTGGCCGTGCCCCTTCCCAGTTTCTTGCTGGCAGGGCCCGAGATCCTGAAAAATCCTGGACTTAGTGTAAACTCTGCTTAGCAACAACTACAACTTCAGTTATCAACCTTATTTTTATACTAATATCAAAACACAGCACTATACCAGCTACTAGGAAGAAAACTTAACTCCCAACCAAAATCTGGGCAAGGCCTTGTCTGAATTACTTGACTAGATATATATCACTACAAAATGAAGCTGTGTACATTTTTAAAAGATCCTGAGCAATAAATTCTAAGACACAAATTATTTGCACAGAAAGCATAGCCTAATTTTATGGCAGAGGTGTAGTATTTCACAACAAAAAGTAGTTTTGGTATCACTTGCTATGAAATATGTAAACCCGACACTGAGAAGTCGACAGTGGTCTTCAGTATTGTTGGAATTTCATATACTGGATGAAGCAATATGATAAAGGAATTTCACATCTGCCATGTTAGATTCAGTCTTGGTCAGCAATGAAAGAAAAATTAATACATTGTGCCGGCTCTTCAGCAGTTTTTGTGTAAAATGGTTTGCTATTTGTCAGCCACATGCTAATCCTCACATCTGTAGCTCAGCCTCCACCTACCCAGAACTGTTGGCAATCAATGGTGTGGCCAGATAACGGCTCGTGGAAAGTTAGCCTGCCTTTAGCTTCCAGCAGTAGCACCTTAGAGAGATGTTGATTTGTTTGTGTGCTTCTCAGACAGGAATATAAATTTTTTTGTGTTGTTTTGCCAGCCTAGATGCTTAATAGGATGGGATGTTGTTGAAACTTTTCGGTTCGATCTGATTGTTTTAAAAGCTTACTGCTCAGCTGTGGTGCAATCTGATCAAACAGTTGTTAGCCGTAATTTTTGCCTGTGTGGATGGGAAGGGTTTTCTTGGAGTTTTACTGGCGTAGGTTGTATTGTAACAGGTTGCAGTTTCCCAGAACACTGAAAGACTTGAACAGTTATGTATTGAACAGTTATGTATTCAGTGATGCTCTTGATAGAGACTCTGCAGTAACTACTAACCTCGGGCATGGGTGAAGGCAGGATGTATTGTTTTGTAGTTTTTGTTTGTGCGATACTGGCAAGTATTGATGTTTTTCTGTTTCTTGATTTGAAGGGATGCACATTCACAAGTGGCCTCTGCTGCAGTAAGACTGAATCAGGAAACAAATCGAGAGTTTAACTGTGCCGGTTATCTGGTGTGGCCTCTCTGCACTTAACATGTGGAATAAGGGAGTAACACATTTTTGCGGCTCCTTTATATGGCCGTAACTTTCTTTACTATTTAGTTAGGAACTTTACAGGCTGAAGTAGTTCGGAAACTTAATAGTTTCTAAAACAATAGGTTGTTGATCCCTGTAAATCACTGTCCACTTCTTATTGTGATAGAGGTCTAGCTACTAAAGCCTGTCTTTTTCTAGAGGACTCAGATTTTAGTTTTTACAGCATGCAATGTGCTGGGCTGCTCAGAGGTGGTGCTGAATGTGACTTTAATGCAAGCTGGGTAAATGCCATGTCAAATTTTCATTCAAAGCTGGCGAAATGCCTAATCAAGATGTGATCAAAGTGGGTAAGAGAGTTATCTTGATAAAATGGTTTCTAGTTCTAACAAGTTTAAAAGCAAGTATCTTGCTACAGCTTGGGAACACAGAAAATCAATGTGTCTGAATAGTTGATAACTCCATATGTACCCAACTACTTAATGGCTCGTTTCTTATGAAGTTAATGCATAAAAACACTTAGGCTTCTGCATTTTTGCTTATATTGAAGGAAGAAAGAGGAAGAACTAGAAATAAAGACAAGAAGCCATAGTAGCACAAGATCTACATGTTGGATAGTGTGGTTGATTTGGATGACAAATCCATTCATGTCGAAAAATGGGGAAAAAAGGTAAAGGAGAAGCTGAACTCAGAAAGAGTATAAAATAGGGAGGTAAAGCAACAAACTAACCACTTGAGTAATCTTAAGTTTACTTGTCTAGAGGAGGAAAAAAACACATAAATGAATGCTTAGATCTCCATTGAAAACAAACAGGAAAAATAGGGGCAATTAGACAAGCAATTATAAATGCCTATTTAATAAATGAAAGGAACCATTGACAGAAACTGAGATATTCTAGTTGATTATTAAAATAAAAGATCAAAATGTATTAAAGATGGCTTATCAAAAAATGTATGTCCAAAAATGCATGTGAAGTTGAGATTTATTTCTATGCAGGTATCAGAGCATCACATTCCTTTGTGTGTGAACAGTTATCACAAGGGAAGCTGTGCATGGGAACAAAATTACAAATTTGAGAAGTCATTTGAAAAAAGTAGCTCAAAAGAAAGCTACCTGTGAGGTGCTGAGGAAATAAACTCATGGGGAACACATTTCTCTTGCACTAGACCAACATTAAAAACAGTCATTATATCTCTTACAAAATATCCTACATCCTAAACCATCTCCTCACATAAGTCTGGTGGATTCTAAAGATAACTTGGTGCTTGCCAAATTTTAGCGTATATATTATTAACAATGGAAAGGACCTTAAAACATTAATGCGTAAGTGCAAATTAAAGGAGATCCAACCACTATGAGAAAGAATTATAAACAAATTGTAAAAATATGTGATCTTGGCAAGGACAGGAGCCAAAATTTAAAAAAAAATATTTGGCAAACACCTTCTAAAACATTTCAGAAGCTTGCCTCACATTACGTACACATAAACACATAAGCATAGTTAATAAGTATAAAAAAGAGGGTTGAGGGGGTTCTGGTGTGTTAGTATACTTCTTTTTCTGCATCCCTGTTTTTAATTTAGTTCTGTATAAATCTGTAATAACCTTGTGGGTTTCTTTTCTTCAGGTTGTTTAGAAGTGTCTGTTGCTTTATTTCTGTTCTGGTCTTCTGTTCAGTAGAGGGGTGAGAGGAAGAAAGGAACAGAGTCACATTAAGCACTAAGCATTTCTGTTAGCCATCAGAAACAAACTGTGTCCACACAGAAGAGGCTGTGCCTTTTGTACAGATAACTGTGACAGCAGGTCTTACTGGGGTACAGTAATAAAGCAGATGGAAGAAAAACAGCTGCAGATTCTTAACTTGTATAACAGAGCTGCTTGCATGTAAACAAAGGAAATGAGACACTTGCTTGGATTGTGCCAGAATAAATTTGGAATGATTTGATTTACTTAGTTAATTTAGAAATTATCTTCAAAAGGGTGGGAAGAAACAAACTTGGATAAGCAGAAACTGCTTCATCTTTTTACGAAGTAGTCCAACATGTATTGAAACTGATCTTAAAATTCAGTAAAATATTAAATCATGGTTCAATTTCCACGGAACCCTTTTCTGTGGAGAAGAATTTGTAATGGTGCTGGTAAATTCACTTTCTAGATGGATAAGGTTTATCTGGTTCAAACCAAAATGGCTTCAGGACATGATTATGTATTGGTATAACAGATGTACTTGCATTCATTAAAATTAAATATGTGCTCAGCTTCTGGAAATTATGAGTCAACCAGTTCAATAAGAAGTAGTAAAGGAAAAATAAATCTTATTAGTAACTAGTTACATACTATAATTCTGACAAGTCTTCCTGCCAGGCCTTAGGACGTACCATTTTCAGCTCTCTTCTGTTGTCGATTTTCCCAACACAGTCACTCCCAGAACAGTACTTTTGCCTCAGCCATTCCACTAATGCGTAGCGCCTTAGCTTACATTGCTGCAGGCATTTAAAAACACACCAAAAAAAAAAAAAAGAGAGTGAGAAAGAAAAAGTATTGAATTGAAGCTTGCATTCAAACTTGAAAGGACTTCTTGTTTTATTTTATTTTACAAAGATGTTATCCCAAGAGTGTAATTTAATTTAGAGGTAATAGGTGCTGTTAACTAATGTTGGTCTCTAAGTAATGTCTGTTCTGAAAATACTAGAAATTAAACAGTTAAAAGCAGTTGACTAATTGGTGTATCACAGGCTCTGAGGAGAGGACTCAGCAAAATGCTAGTGTCCAGACTTTAGAAAATATGTTCACAACTTCGAAAGTGTAAATTGAGTTCGTGATCTGCTTATAATTAGGAACCATGAAACACACCTTTGGAAAGGCATATATTCCCCCAGCTTGTTCAACTAATGTAGGTTTCTTACAGCATGCTAACCTAAAGTTCTCCAAGAGGCAGATATCTTGATTGGGTAACATGTACTGAACCTTTTAGTTACCTTCCTATATTCCCAGTCAATATGTAATTGAATTGGGCGAGTCAGTCTCTTAAGTCCTCAAGTTCCCTTTAAATAAAAGAAGTTAGCATGTTCCCTTTAAAAATAAAACAAAAAAAAAAAGGAGGTATAATTCTGACACTATTGATGTGCTACATCCTTCAGTATATAACCTCCAGGTAGTTTATGCAGGGATATTAAGGTATAGGATGAAAAAATAAATGTTTTGTTGCTCTACCACATTAGATCTCTTCTTCCATACATAGCTATACTGTGGTTACAGAAGAAAGAGGCATATGCATAAAGTAAAAGCAAATGCAATTTTTAATTGTCTCATATACACAAGAGAAATATGGTCCAGTGAACCTGAAGATAAAAATCTGGCTGGGACAGTCCTATTTCTAATTCCTTCTCTTTCTGTACCTTTAGGATGGTAATGTGCTCACTCTTTGAGTCATTTTTTTGTTATCAGAAAAATGAAGATAATAGCCACCTACCTGCCAGATGCTAAAGGGAACATTTTTGAAGGTTAAAGTGCGCTACCTTTTCTATTAAAAATTCTTTCTTTATAGCGCTCTTATTTATCCAGCGTCTCGCGGGCACACATTATAACGTCACCAGGGCTGTGCACTTGGAAAGCTTCTGCTGGTCTGCAGGAGGTTGCAACAGTATGTTCTCAGAAGGAAAGATACTTACAAGAAAGCATGCCCCTCAAAGTAAATTGAATATACTTTTCCTTGCATTAACAAATAGCACTTAATTACTGATTTTACTAATGTGCTGGATATTTTTAGTAAACACAGAAGACCCCAAAATATGCATCTGACAAATCCTGAAGCAACTTCACCAGCCAGTTCAACTGACTATGAAATAAGGCTTAGGCAGGTAGGAAAGATGCCCAGTGAATTTTGTTGGTAAAAGTCTAAATAATTCATAGAAAAGAAGTGGGAAAAAAAGATCACAGCAGTTGCTGCATCAGAGCTGGAAGGAGGAAAAGGGTATTTAAAAGAATTGTCAGAATTTGCCTTGAAGAGTCAGGATTCATTCAAGGAACTAGAGGGATTTTTCTTCCCTTAAAAACTAACTAAATAAAGTATTACCCAAAGGAAAATGCCACCTGTAGACTCAAATTCGTTATCTAAGGTATAAGAAAGTGTTAAAATGAGATACTGGGACTTAAGACCACCTGGTTCTCTGTTGGAGCTCTGCTAGGTTGCTATAGTCCTTCTAAGAAAATGGCATAAAGATCAGTGCACATCAGTTTTCACAAAAGTTAAAAGAACAATATCAGTCTGTGTCAGGGGCTTTTGATGTTAGGTATTTCAGGACTTAGAAGGAAGTTTCAGGACCCAAAAAAACTGGGTTTATGGATACCTTTGTTTAGCTGCGTCTTTAGATGTATCAAAATGAAGATGTTTACCAGCAGAGGTGTTCACAGCTGTCAGATGTTCCCAAGTTGCTGAAAGGTGCTCAAATAGGTGCATAAGTCACGTATGGGGCGGAGTTTGCTATATTCTGAACAAGCAGGAGCAGGGAATGTTGTGTAAGGCTGTGCACTCAAAAATACAAAGAAGGGAAGTGTGAACTGTTCATCATTCTAAGCATTTGTTTTCCTTTATGGTATAAATACAGCTTCTGAATGGAGCTCTAATTCCTTTTGGTAAGAAGAAGAATCACTCTTGACATACAAAAGTCCACAGGAAAGGAAGACTTGCATGGAGCAGAATGTGTAATCCAAGAGACCCTGGACATAAGACTTAAATAAAGACACAAAATAAATTTAATTTAGGTTTTAAAGACGAAGAGCTGCTTCTCTCCAGTGATTTGACCAGCAAGCTTAGCTGTTGTCAGACTGTGGATCAATGTGGTGCAACCTCTAGAAGGCTATTTAAAACCAAGGCATAAACAATATAATTCAGGAAATATGCTGAAAGTCAAACCTGGAATCATCTTCAGCATGGGATGATTTGAAGTCAAAATACATGCAGGATCCATGAGAACACTTAGAATTAATACAACAAATGGAAATGTTAGTATAGACCCTTTCATTATTCATTCCTATTTTTCATTAGTAGCTCTGTCTTTCCTACATTTTCATTGGGCTAAGCAAAATGATAACACATACATTATTGAACCACTGAGTATTGCTTGCTGTTTTAATTAAATTACTGTATACACTTTGGCTTTCAATTAAATCCTCAGCTTCTGGGAGAAGTGTATTAGCCTTGGTGGCTGGCTCGAGAGAGAATTCTAGAAGTATTAATACTCATCTGGTTCTTGTAAATGACAAACACTGTGCAAGGCCAGGCACTAATGCTCAGAGAGGTGTCACCCAACTGCCCTTTCTCAGAAGGCTTTGGAGATTTCTTTAAGATTTCACGTACTCTCAAATCTAAATGTTCTGGGTAGGAAACAAATACTTCCTTATGTGCTAGTATAGCCTATGGAAAAATCTTATAAAGAGTATTACCATTTGCATTAGTGTTACCTGTGGTTATGATTTACTTCTACTCTGCCAGGTGTCTGCTCTTGGACAGTAGAATGTCTTTTTGGTATAATTCTGCCCTTTTACTTCATATCTTTTTCTTAGGATGTGGGAGAACAGAGCCAGCGGGATATAACTTCATGAAACTAGGAATTATATGGGAGCTGCAGTGTTGTTTCAGTGTGTTCTCTGCCCTGCAAACATGGCAGTGAATGTTCCTTCTACAATTGTAGTGGTGATATTAATTCCTCCTGAATATACCATTGCCAGATCACATGATTCTTCCAAAAAGCAAACTCTCTTCACCTACCTGAAGTCTAAACTTTTAATTTTGAACCTAAGTTCTCTTCTCCTTCAAGTTAGTCATACATTGGTGCTTACTGATGCTGTAAGCTGTTGAGGGCAAAATGGTTTCTTTGAGAATTCTCATTTAACATGAGAATTAATCTGTAACCTTTTTTTGCCTTTGTGCTTCAACAATTATCCAAGTCTTTTTTTAGGAAAAAATATTTCTTTCAGTTATATTGAGAAAGTATGTAACAAATTAAAATGCTGATTTCTGTGAAGCTGCATATATCACCACAGGTGAACTGACATCCCACCCTAGTTCTGCAGATGTTTCACAGGAGCAGTAACCCACCATTTGTGCTGGCTGGGAGGTCAGCCTGAACTGTCACAACTACTGCTTGTGCCTGGCTGCTGTGCATTGCAGCTTACACAAAAAAATTGTGGACAGTGTATAAGGCTGGAAGGGGAGCCTACAGGTAAAGTATGTAGGTCAGTGACTTCTGAGGTATGAAGTAGTTTAGAAATGAGCGTTGCATGCTGTATCCATGGAAGTAATCATGTACCTAAGTTGCTCTGTTACTGCAGTGTCTCCCGTTGATGCTGGCAGTAACTCATGAATCTGTAGCAAGGTGAAGAAGTTGTGATGTAGAAGTAGTTACTCTTGTGTGCATGTATACTGAAGACTAAGATAAATGTTTGGTCCAAACTGAAAGATTTAAGTACTGTTGTTTTGTGGCATGTGGTGGAACTGAGATATGGTCCTGACTGAGACTTGCTGTATTTAGTAAGACCTGACCTACAGCAAACTGGTTTTAATTGCAGTTTACTTTTACAAAGCAGGTACGCTGTATTTATCACTTTGATTCACTGTGGAGTCTTCGAAATTCAGAAATAATTTCCTGAAAACATCAGTTCTGTTCCTGAAGATCCTCCCTACTTCTGTGGAGTTCATATCCACTGGAGCAAAAGCAAGACTTGAATCTAGGAGAGTGCTGTATCTGAATTTTTACCACTGCAAATACACTGTCTTCAAAGAACCAGGAGGAAACTTTTTCTTTTGAGTTGTTGTTCTTAGTTCCAAGGTTGAGGAGTAGAATAGTGTTTTACAAAGAACCTCCTTAAAAAATTTTAATTGAAAAATACCCCTAAAAAATCAGCAGGTATTCTCTGTCTTCAAGTGGTATAAATTCACTGTTCAAAATTTGTGTCACGTTTAATGCAGGGAAAAATAGTTCGACAGCTTTCTGTTCAAGTATAATAGTAAGATAAATAGGAAAGTGAATTTGAAATTAGCACAAATTGGGATTTGGTAGTGTGTTTGCAGTCTCCACAGTGCAAAACCTCCTTTTCTGGCATACTCCCTAAAGCAGCTTCCCAGGCTTACGATCTTCAAGAAAACAGACAGAATACACTTTGAAACAGGTTATACGTGACTAAACTTGGAAATACAAAGTCTTTGCCTTGCAGTCTAAATATTCTTGCAGAATCTTTAACCACATCTGTCCAGTAGTGGCTGTTAGAGGATTAGGATGATGTCAATTCTTCTTTCCAGTCATTTCCTGGGCAGTTTTTTTCACCCATAGCTTTTATCTAATACATGCTCTTACATATTGCTTTACCCTCTTTGTGTTAGACAGTAAAATAGGGCAAGAAGGGAAGAGAAGTCTTTGTTCCCTTCTTTTCTCCTAAGCATAAAACCAGTAGTACACGTAGCAAATGAATCTGCAGGATCTCATAAGCATCATGAATCGGAGACACAAAATTTTATGTAGTATTGCAGACATCACAGAGCTGTGTGCTTCTAGCATGAAACCTGAGGTAAAGACTGACTTAAGAGCAGGATGGAAATCCCAAGTGCAGACCCAGGGACAATTTGGCAGGTTAACATTCTAAGGTGTTTTATACCACTTCTTTTCTTTTCCTCCTTTTGATTCAATTATTCATCATTTTTGATAGTCGTGAGTAAATATAGATGATCTATATAAAGAAGAAACTATTGAAAGGCAAGTTGCAATGATCATAGCAGAAAAACAAGTTGATAAGTACATTTCTTCCTACTGTGTGTTTCCTGAATCATTTGCAGCTGTACTGTCTGTGAAGAACATGGAACTGACACACCTTGAGTGAGTTATTTTTAAGATATTGTGCATTAATATTTAGAGACTTCTAACTTTGAGCACTTGGAGAGGATACCATTCCCCGTCCACTCTTCTTGGAGCAGAAATGACAGAAAGGACTGCCTCAAGCTGTGTTTTGCGGAGTTTGAAAAAATACATCTATTTGGTTAAAAAGCTTCACCACAATATGGCTTCCTCCCCTTTTGCCTTGGGAAGGAATGGCAAGATTCCTAGCCGAATTATTCTGAACTACTTAGCACTTAATCAAAGTCCATGACATCTTGCAAAGCTGGGAAAGGGAAACAGAATAATTTAGCTTGTGTATTTCCAAAAGCTTGTTGCGATTTGGTTTGGTTTTATAGAAAATGTCAGTAAAATAGATTATTCCTTGAGTTTTGTAATGAAAGCTGTCAATGCCAATGCAGAGCATTCCCATCAGAAGAGATAATTAGAGTATGTGCAAAAATGGAGCTGTCTAGGAGGAAAATAATAAAAGATATCAGCAGGCTGGAATATTTCATTACTGTAACATATTAAAACTGCATGCGAGGTGAACTGGAAATTTCGCTAGGCTGGACACTGTTACTTCCTTCCATAACTGGGTGTTCTTTTTGAACTACCTCCAAAATATTAGGGAAACAGCTATATTACATAGAAATCCAGAGTGTTTCCCAAGGTTGTCGAAGCACAAGTCTTTAGTATCTTGGCTTTGTATCTTGGTAGCTATTCGTTCTAATCCTATACTCATTTCTTACCTATTCCATGTCTTGAAAAGAGAAAAAAATAATTTCCTTCCCAAGTGTTTTAAATAGCTTTATTGTTAGTATCATTTACAGCATATTAAGTTGTCTTTGCAGTTGGAAGGGACAAGGAAGATGTATAAACATTGTTTAAGATGTATAAACACTTTTGAGAACTGATGTCCAATTACTCTGAGTAGTGCTGCAGCAGCATGTGTCACTGCATGAACTAATCTTCTCTGCTGGTTAATCTGCTTGGTTTTGCCTCGTTGGAAGATATCCTGTAGATAAGTTCATCTTCTAAAGATATGTTAAAATCCGTTCTTGCACAGAAATCTGCATATAGACTCACACTTAACCTTGCTAGGTAGTACAGTGCTATTCCCATAACAGGGATCATCATATTTATTACAAATTTTGTGTAACAATGTGATGTTCTCCAGTCATACATCAGAAAAGCCTGCGATCCCATGCCTTTCCAAGGATGTAACCCTGGGTAGCCCTGCCAGTGTACTGTGCTCCTCCATTGGTAGCTTGGAGAAATCCAGTTATTGGGCATTTCTGGCATGTTCCAGACTTTCTTCTGATAACTTTGTGTTAACAAAGTGGAAAAAAAGAAATTTAATGAAATCCGAAATTTCAACTTGGCTTTTGACTTGTGGATTATTGTGCCATTTAGTTAAATTGTTTCTTATGCTTCACATATCACTTCGTTGGTATTTTAGCAAATTTTTCAAAATTTGAAAACAGGGAGTTAAGAATTACATGTTGGGTTTAGTTCCGATATTTGTTCATTCAATGCTCTAGTCCAGTGCTCTTCAATGTAATGAGGAAAATACAGTGTTTTTTCACTGTCAACTTCCCACAGCAAACTCTAGGTCTGTGGCATTCTCTGGTCTTATATCTGGAAGTTTATTTTGTTTTCTGTTCCCTCAAATTGACCATTCCCAGCAGATTCCCGAGGAATTATGAAAGTGACTTCAGAGTTGCTTGTGTGTGATCTTAGACTTCCCACAAATGATGTTTTTTGGCATTGTCCTATGCAAAAGACACATCTGCTAGGGTAGCAGTAAGGCAGAGGTGGCAAACTGCTCTTTGGCTTTAGGCATTTGTGCTCTGGTGATAAAATGGAAGTCAATTTGTGATGATACATTTTGAGGTAGTGATGGGGGTGCTTAGAGGAGCTCAGAGGTCTTGAGGCACTACATTATGTATTTCCAAGAGAGACCCAAGGAGTAGGTGATTCATTTTTTGTTTCTAACATCAGAAAACAACAATTACAATGCTGTTGAGATATATCATTACATTTACTAGACTGAAATCTTCTGTCCTTGGAGTGGAAGTCTGGCATGTTTTCTGGTTGATGACTAGGGTAAACTAACTTTAGTTGGCAGATGGATTCCCTTCTCCACTGCTCTTTTCCCCAGGAGAAAGTTATTTATTTTGTCTGTTAGTTACAGTGTGCAAAAAGAAGCATTTCTGCACTGAAATCCTTTAAGGGAGATGACCTGTACTTGGTATCTTCCCACAATGAACTTAAATGAACTCTTGTGGTATATTTACTGTTATCTAACTTGCTTTATTACCGTAAAAGCAGAGAAAAGGTTTCACCTCTAAACCTGTGTTGATTTTAAGGATCAAAATAGAAATACATATGGTGGCCTTCTGCCCCAATGCACATCAGTTAAGAATGGAGCTGTTGTAAAAACTGATGGTCTTGATATGACATCAGGTCTTCATACACACAGAGAGCACAGAAAGTCCACTCTTATTTCCAGACCAGTGAAGAAGCAAGAAGTGAATGTAGCAGGAATAACTTACTTGAACATACCTGTTATAAACTAATGAAAAAAATGTTCAGAACTGCTGTTAGTCAATTAGATGCTGTATAGCAGTACTCAAGTCCTTTACATTTTAAATAAAACCTACAAAATGTGTATTCTAGCCTTTAAAATTACTTTGGCAGCAGTGGCTTGGAGCAATGATGGGACTAAAGATCTGAAGTCTCTTTTGGAAGTCCGACTTCCAGAAGATCTCCATTGCTCATTCAACAAAAATACTGCCCTCCACCCTAAGAACAGTCAATATATGCAAAACTGTCTTCAGTAGTGTTCAAAATGTGGTTGAGTATTCTTTCACTAGATGAGTTCTAATTAGCAGTACATATTTAAATAGATACATGAATAACAGGTTTAGATCATTAGTTACCGAAATTAGAAAAGCTTTTCCCATAGACTGCAAAAAAGAAAATCTCCTGCCATTCTTTGTGGAAAGTTATTAAAATTCTGTTCAAGAACGTGTAAAGAAATACTTGACAAACAGAAAAAATAAACAGTATGTTTCATCTGGCATTAAAATAGGTACTCTGAGAAAAGAAGTAAAGGTATGGCAAAGCACAAAATAGACTGTATTGGGGAAGTGGCAAAGTAGAAAGGAATATCATGAAGCTGCACTGGTCTTCAAAAGGGAGGAGGCTTTGTAGAAAATGAGAAGATGGGGCAATTGAAAGGTCATGTTCAAAAATTATATGCCGTGTTGTATATATGTTGTTTTAGTAGATCAGTATTGCTGAAGTTGTGTTGAAGATTGTATACATGTTCAAGATCTCTTTTAGATAACAATAAATAGCATTTCTGCACATATTTGTTAATTGTATGGAGAGGTTCTGTAAAACCATTGCATTTGAAACCATTTTTTACCTACAAGAGACTGAAATCACTTCAGCCCAGTCCCTATCTGCAGGGTTTCTTGCATCTGCTTCGTACACATCCATTCTAGATAAGATGACAAACTTGATTTTTGAGCTCATGTAGTCAGGTATTTATGTATTGTGCCTGCAGTGGATGTTGGTTCAGTAATTTGAAGTCTTACTTCAAGAAGAAAGGGAAGCCTTCAGTCCTTGCTTTCTGTAAGAGAGAATTGAGTGAAATGCCTGTCAGGATTGAAACTATAGTCCAAGGATGTTTCATTTTATAAATCAGATCTTGATTTTTGGCACCTCAGGAAAGATACTTGTCACATTTGAGTGTGGTATGACCCAGATCGAGATTGAAGTGGAGGCAATGATCACAAGGGCCAAGATACATATCAATTCAATCTGCATCTTTCCATCCATATTTTTGAATCACATATACCAATACAGAATACTTGTCTTTTTTACTTTGTTCCTAGAACTGTCTTTCAAAGCCAGCCATAAATAAAAGACACATCTTTTCATAGCCAGTGCTATTGAAACAAAGAGCAAAGATAAATCTTTTTTTCTTGGCTTTTTTTTTTTAATAATGCCATGTGTGATACTTTTTTCTATCTGTTTTCTTAACAGTCATGCTAACATAAAGGTACCCTGTTGTTCTCCTCTACAATTAATGTTTTATAGTCCAGGAGTTTGAAATACTTTACACTTTTTTTTTTAATATGTGCATATAGATAGATACAGATATCTGCACAAACACTTATATTCCATCATTTACTCATACTTATCCTTTTCCATCTCTCAAATATGATCATTTTGTGGTTTAAACATCTTTTGAGCATTCAAGGAGCAGCAGTAACGTGTAAAGCATTCTGTGAGAGGCAGAATGATGTTTTTTGCATCATCAAGCAGGAGAAATATCGCAGTATAGGTGATATCATACTTCATTTCATATACAGTGGACTACATGAACCCTGTAACTGTGTGACTCTCTTCCCTGCTATATCATCTTAATACTGCTTATCCCTATGTAACAATCATTTTAGAGGTAGGAAATCTGAGGCAATTTCTTTACTGTTATAAAGTATTTGGGCCAAGTAAGTAAAAAGCTGGAGGAGACTAGAGGAGGTGGATACTGAACATGCCCTCCTTACCTGTAGGAAAAAGTATTGTCACGTGTTTCTGAATCACATGCTTACTGGAAAACTGAATAACATTGATTAGCTTTAGACAAAGCGACAATAACCTGCATCTTCTCAGCTACAGAGTAAGATAATGTGGCATGACATCTCCCTATGTCAAATACCCGTTCACCTGCTTTGCTTAGTGTCAAAACAGTTCATGAAGAGAAGCTTCTGAGAACTCAGATAGTAGGGGAGCAGTGACCTTTCCTGCAATTGCTGCCAACTTGGAGTGCTGGCAGTAAGGAGAAAACGTCCTTAGTTTTAAGACTGTGCTGGCAGTAAGGAGAAAACGTCCTTAGTTTTAAGACTTCTGACCTGAATGCCTGCTTGGAAGCTAAACCTGAAATACCGTAGGCATGAATGTAATAAATGACAACCAACTCCACATAAAGTAGAAAAGATTTCAGTGAAGGTGATCAGTTTTTTTAAAAACACATCAGCTTTGTTACTGTGTGTACCTAGTTTAGGCAATTTTGAGGACTTCTGTTAGATGAGAGGATGGCAAAACCCCCAAACCTAATATGACGTGAGCTTTGATACTGTGTTGATAAACACTCAGGAAAATGCAGTAAATTAGCAGATACTTACTAATACCCTGTAAGGAGGATAAGTGAAAACTTAAAGTTGGCATTAATTTTTGAGGACTGAGTAACCATCCAGTAGGTGAGCCTTCACTGCTGATCTAGGTAAGATCGCTTTAACCAAGTCTCTAACAGTACTTTTTTTTTTTTCTCCCTTTCCATGGTAGGTTATGTGTTCTGTATGTTACATCGCCTTCCTGAGCAACACGACTGCACATTTGACCACATGGGACGTGGGCGCGAGGAAGCCATTATGAAAATGGTGAAACTGGATCGGAAAGTAGGGAGATCTTGCCAACGCATCGGCGAAGGATGTTCCTGAGTGCAAGACTGCAACCAAATGCTGTTCTCTTAGTTCACTAATGTTAGCCTTATTTAGGACAAAGTCAGCCAGACACCTTGTACTAGGCAAGTTTCAGACTACAGCCAATCAGTTTCCTTTCTTTAGCCAACCATCCTGGTACTGTAGTTTAGGGGTTGATGGTGGTTGAAATTGATTTCTGGCTGGTTACTAAGGTGCCTGCTAGCTACTGAATAAAAAATAAAACAGGAAGAAATATTATTTTTGAGCATGGCTAGTGGATTTAAACAAAACAAGAAAAATCCAAAGGCTTCTGGTTTTGCTGGAGTCACTCTAAAAGCCTTACGCTGGAACCTTTCCAGCTGCAGAGTTAAAACAAATAGTTGTACAGAAGCTGGTGTAAAAGTTGGGTATGCACATGGCTTTCGGACAAACTGTTTGATGTGCAGCCTTTCACCTCTTCACTGCTAGTGAATCCTGAGGAGGTGAAATACTACTAAGAGCAGCAACTGCAGCTGCTAAGCCCAGAAGACCTGACTGGTCACTCGTGCCTTCATTGCGTGTGGCTTTTGAGTTAGGCAGTGTCACCAGCATCAGGGATTCGGTTGGGGTAGGAACATCTTTCTGGTTCTTCCCAGGAAGCCAAAAAGAAAGGGGGACAGAGATTCTTATGAAAATTTTTTATATCTATCTTACTATAAAGAACCTATCAGGTTTGGTTTTTTCCTTTCTTCTCAGTTAAATTATGATCTCACTTTAAAGCCAACTCCATCCTAGAGCAGTAAATGGTGCATACACTTTACATGGCATCAACAGCGATTCTACAAGTTGTGTGAACAGATTCCACATACCTTGAACAGTGCAGCCATCCCCACCGGCTGAGACCTGATTGGCTCTTGTTTGCCTTTTGCTAAGTGCAGGTATCTGATAATTGATCAAATAAGGCTAATTCACAGCACAGTAGCCATGGCTGGATTCTACAGACTGACTTTCTGTAGCTAGACTTATATATTGGGGAAAAATTAAAAGGACATTTTGTAGCAAATGGAATTCAGTAACAGTATTGGGGAACAACCAGTAAAACACCCTTTATCAGATTGAGCTTGTGTTCCTGACTTCCAGAGCGTCAATGAGATAATCAAATGGGCTCTATCAGCCCTGTTTCTATGCAGCTGAGTGCACTCATGAAATACTCTGCCCACATCTATTGCAAAGCAAGTATAGCAAGTGAATGTGAAAAGCATTACACGGAGTAGAATGTTTTGGATCTGTTTAGACCTGTGGTTCTGCGTTACAGTATGTCACGTTGAGCTGAGCTGAACTGAATTGCACCAGTCTTGTCAGCTGGGAAACAAAAAACACAACCATAATTATCAGCCTGTCTCCTGCTGCACACAGGGTTGATGCAGGTAAAAAGGATTTGTACTGATGTGGCCCAGCTTAATCCTGAGTGAATTTAGCTTCTCAGTCTACTAGTAAGGTATTAACAATCAGGTACATCAGTAAGAAAACCTAAGAGAGGGAAGAATTTTGTCTCATCTTCTAATACAGGGCAGATATAAAACATCAGAGGGGTGAAGTAACATGTCACTTGAAAAACCCCAGGGTTTTGGGAGTAAGCTTGTGCGAGTCATCCTCCATTCTACTTGTTACAGGTAACTAACTCCTTATAGGTTAAATTACATTGTGACTTTTGTAGCCAGCTAGGAGCATTTAACAAGGAGGCAACTAATTTAATAAGGAAAAAGGAGTATATATATGTATGTCTCTCCACACACATGCTCAGCATCTGACTGTATCAGCATTAATTAACCATGAAATAAATCAGAAGTGTCCCATCATTATAAAATGCAAGCTATCCAAAAGACAAGCTGTTTCTTTTATTATTGTTATTATTCAAGAATATGAAACCAGCAGCAAAATCTTCTGTTATGTGCTGCATTTTCAGGAAACGGTCCTGGTGAGAGGGACTGTCCAAGGGTATTATTTACATTTGCCGCGAGGAATATTTAAAAAACATGGATTTTGGTGGCTGCTGTGATATGCACTTTTTTTTCCTACAAAATCCAACCATAGCATTTGATGGGCATTCTGATTGATGCACAAGACTTTTTGCATTAATACTGAAGATGCTATTTTGTTCTTCCTTAATATTCTCTTTAATCTCGTTACAAGTGCACAAATGGTTTCTAGGTGGCTCTTGAGAGAACACTACGTTAAGTTCATGTGAATTATGGACAATGTTCACTTTAAACAAAGAAGTTGGGGAGGGGGTTGTTCCTTTGCAGTATCTGTTCTGTGAAGTTTGTTAAACGTAAAGAAAGCTTAAGTTCTTGTATCTTAAAAGAAGATCTTATTTAACCCTTTGTGTTCTAGATTTACTCACACATGTAGCCTAGAGCTCAGTTTTAGTTTAACATTGTGAAATTATTAAAAGAATCTTGTAACTTTATTCTTTTTCCTCCTGCTAAAATAATTAAACCAATCAGATTAAAGTTTGAATTCATTTCTGCCTATTCCAACAGGTCTTGCTATTTTGCACCATTTCTACTGCAAGTTCATGTAAGAAATATTAATAGGGAAAAAATCAACATTAGGCCAAGGACTTTAGGCTGATTTTACAACTGGTCAAAGACGGACAGTATTTTCTGCCAGTTTGGAAGGGCAGGATAATATTTCTGCTGCGTTCAAGCTTAGTGATTTTGTTTGTAAGCAAATCTGGCTAAATCTGCTGTAGTCTGATTATTGGTCAATTTAATTTTGAGGTTAGATGCAGTAATCAAATGAACTAGTTGCTTGTAGTCTTAAATCAAACATGTACTCTCATTAGCATCTAAGTTCTAAAGTCATAAATGTTTTTTCTTGCATTTTGACAACTTCTGCATTGAGAGCAGATGTATTCCAAATCATAATCGTCCGTATTCAGAATGGATAAGTAGAGGAATAACTATTGTCATTTAGACTAATTAAACAGCAATGTATTGTATTAGAGGGAGAGAGAATATGAAGGTGATTATTTTAAAGCAATTCTGAACTTGTTTGGAATTGAAATTGTGCTGATTCATGGGACACGTGCACCCTTTTTTTTCCTCAAGTCAATGTGGTACTTTCAGTTATAAAATTATAAAACTGTGTGTGGATCTTGTTCAAGATGGCTGTGTTACAGTAAAGGTAAGTTACCTGAAACAGCTCTGCGTTTTCATCAAGTTTCAAACTTATAGGTGGATGTGGACCAAGGCTTTCAAGAAAAACAAGAATTCCCCATGAAGGTTACTGTGCCAGAGCCTGTCCTTCATTGTACCATTTTCTGTTTTGAAGCAATTTAGTGTCTTGAAGGAGAAGCAAGGTAACTGAACAATGTCGTACCTAAGAACATGAACTGCTCTTCACTGCTGCACAGGCAACACCTTGAAGAGAGTCGTGGTACAATTTCAGCAGTCAAAAAGTAACAGTGACTGTTTTTACGCCATGGAAGGTGATAAATACATTCAAAACTTGAATTAGCATATCTGTCTTCTTTTTGGACAAGTTGTCTTGAACACCACGTCCTGTTTATATTTAAGTTCGTACTCATTGTGGTGTTCAGTGCATTCTACTATCGTAGCAATTCCTTCTGTGGCTATACGCCAACTTAGGTATAAATCTCTAAGGGATAAAAGCACTTCTTTTTCAATCTTAGAATGACTGTTTCAGTACCAACACTCACCGGGGAAGAAAACTGATACAAATGGTGTCATAAACATACAGATTTTAGAACAGATTCCAAAAAATGTGTCAGTGGAATAATTGACAGCACCTACGCTCACAGCTGATGTGTACACAGATAAGTGCCCAGACAAATGAATTAACATTCTCTCTGTCATAGTATAGTTAGTGAAATTGGCTTTCATCAATGGAACAGCAGAGCAAAATCTATTGAAGCACTCCCTTAATGTCACAATGAGATTGTAGCAAATTCACACTGGAAATAATTTTGTGTGCTCTTGGGAACTTTTATACCTAGAAAACAAATGGAAACATTCAAGACAACACTGTGTAAAATGAACTGCTACTTATTGGCACCAGATGCTTGTTTTATCACTCAAATACCTGATTAGAATTCCACACGCAGATCAAAAACAGTACAAGCAGTAGTAAGCTGTGGCTCAACACAAAAGCTGATATTGCAGAAGCTGCTGTATAAGGATACAGTTCTAGTATAACCAATTCATTATCTTACGCTTAGCTGAGGCTGTGGCTCTATATAACTTTGCTACACAAAGGGCCACATTGGAAAAACAGTGCATAAGAGAAGTCTTCACAGTGCACATTTTGCACGGTGAACTTGTGTAATAATGGACTTCATCTTTCACGATCAGCAGCTTTTCCAGGGGAAAAAAACTTCAATGCTGCTGGTATGAGCCACTCTTAGATAACGGTTATCAAAGATAGCAGTGAGAAGGACATATTTCTCTTCCCTGTCTTCATTCATTTTTCCTTTTTGTTGAGGCAGTCAGCATGTGCAGCTGGGCATTTGAAAATAGTTATGCTTTAATGTTGCTCTTTGATTTTTTTCAGTACCCACCACAGGAAAAAAGCATCAACTTTGTTCTTTGTGCAAGCCCCTGCACATTAGTTCAAGCAGATTAAAATATGGATGTTGGTCTTCAGAAATTGTAACCTCCTTGTGTATTTTGCTACAGTAATAAGCTGTTTCTTCAGTTAACTGAAACTTAATGCAGACATGATTTACTCATTCTGGATGTGAAGCTATGGATTTTTGAACTTGAATTCTGTGACACTCTTGATATCCGCTTTCCCACAAACTCTGCATGCCTCATCTTCCAATCTGAAGTTGAGCCAGGAGGAAAGAAGGTGTAAAAGCAGGATGCAGAGGATGTAATTTGACATCCACCTTCCTCTTCAAGTCAACTCAGATCAATAAATGGTAAAGAGGTGGATAATTATTTGCCAAACAGCACCAACTGTCTTGACTTGGTAGTACAGGAAACCTTTGCTTTATCTTTGTGAATATAACTGTGTAGAATTTGTCTGAGTCATTTCTGCAATGTATGTAACATGCAAGGAAATGAAACAGGACTGTCATAATTAGAAAACATTTTTGATTGATAGATTAAATAGTAATAACTACATATTTTCATAGAATCATAGAATCACTAGGTTGGAAAGGACCCACTGGATCATCGAGTCCAACCATTTTGCTACAGGACCTTCCGGATTTGCAATATGCTGCTCTTTTCTTTGGAAGAAAAACAAGCAGAACTTTATAAGACTAACTGCAGATAAGTTCAAATTCTATACATGCATCTGATGCACTAGGGAAAGATTACTGAAATAATATGTAGTTTTTAAAGATGGTGACTGCATCTGCTAACAAAAGGGGCTTGTTCTTCAGATAGTAACAAGTGTTGATGGCAATGGTTTAACCATAAGCAGAATGTTCCTTTCTGCTAGGTTTGTGCAAAGCTAATCACATACAAGAGGATGCTGTGAGTTAATAAGTGGTAGCATGGTGCAGTGACTGTAATTAATGAGAATAAAATTATAGACACTCTCATCAGTTGGCTCTCCCTTCACATAAAAGGACAGAAGATGGCACCCACTATTTCCTGGTTGCTTAGTCCGTTTTATTTTCCAAATTGCAGAAGATACTTTCCCTCACCTACCAGTTGTGCTCAAGGAGAATGGAAAACCACATTCTAGTGAGTTCTCAACACTTCAGCATTTTTTAAAAAGTGAAAAAGAAGTTAACATCTCTGAAAGCAAAGTGTTGAAGTTATCCACTGTATCAGAGATGCAAGGAGCTCTCTTTAAGGTTCTCAGAACACTGCAAAATATTGGTGTAATTTCCTTCTGAATTGTTCAGAGTCTCTGATGCAAAGTAGCAATCCTTAAAGGAAAAAAAAGGCATGGCGTTGTTTTATCTTTTGAAAGGAAGGCCTGCATGATCAGCACTTCTGTATTAAGAAGCTAAATGAAAGGTTCATTGGTAAATCCTGAAATGTCTAGTCTCTCAATTTTTCAAAGAAGCAAATAAATGTAAGACTGTTAGAGGAGAATCTGAGCCTACTGCTTGATAAGCTAAATTCAGAGTTTGTTCTTCATTCTAGCAATAGTTGACTACTTTTCCCCTTCTTCCTTCTTCTCTGGTGTTTAAAGTATACAACACTTAGATTCCTGAGAGTTTTAGCTTGACTAGTTTCTGGTTATAAGACATCTTAACATGCTACATTTGGCAGCAGCATGAGCAAGATGATGAGCTGGAAGAATGAGTTACATTTTAACTTAACCACTGTTGACTAGCACAGCTGTTCTTGTCCACACTAGTTTTAAAATCACAACTAGCTACAAATGGTCTAACAGATCCATCTTTATCAGCTTTGCACAAATCTTGCTCCTTTGGATTATCCATCACATGCGCAGCAGCCAGAGGTTTTACTTGCATTCTGTCTGTACGCAGACTTTCCCCTTCATCCTTCCTCCCTGCCCCCAGCCATGTTTATATAGATTTAAATACTAATCACATAGGCAGAGGTTAGTTACGTACGCAATAGCTATCTTCAAGTCACACTGCACACCCCTTGTTTTTTCTAATTTTGGATGTTTTGTCTCAGGTCTTGTCAAAAATAATAGTTCCAAATGGATCTTCCACATACACTCGCACAAATCTCCTGAGACATCAAGTGACTGAAGCTAAAACCAGCTCTCACTTTCTGCACACTCACATATATATATAATCAGTCCTTGTCTGGCTTGTGTTCTGGGAAAATGTACCATATTCCAATATCACAGTTTGCCTGTTTAACAGAAGCTATCGTTTAGTCATTGGCAACGACTGTAGACTTAGTCCTGGAAGCACCATTATGCTCATTTGCAATTTCATTAATAATACTTTCCCTCCCCACAACAACTGAGAAGTTTGAGTGAATGCGAACTGTTGGGTTACTGGTACTTTTCAGTAGTGTGTCTTGTACTGTTCCTAGAGGCGTGGAACTGGGTGAGGGGTGAACACATGCGTGTCTGTAGGTGTAGGATCAGCTAAATGACGCTGACTGTATTCCAGCTGCTACCTTAATAGCAATACTTTGCCTCTGTTTGAGGCAGCAACTCCTGCTAAATTAGTGGGAGCAGGGAAATATGTGCTATTTGAAACTTATTATCCAATACCTCTGACAGCCTCTGTTCTAGTACCCATGCATTTCTCTACCCCCTGGATTCTGTTTACCGTGACTTCCATGGGCTTTCTCCATGATCCCTTTTGCAAGTTCTCCCTCATCAACCCACCCCCCAAATAGTCATGTTCAAAGACAGTCTACGTGAAGACAACATAACAGTACAGATGATCCCATCTAAAGGTACTGAGGCTTGTGTTCCCAGCAGCTGTTACCATGTGTAACAAAAATGTTATTTTTCAGTTTTAAATGACTACTGCTGTTTAATATTAATGAAATTCCTTCAGCTGTCTCACTACACTGCAACGAACAACATTAAGGCTAAGCTGTACTTCCAGTTTAAACCCCATCTTCATTGCTCTTAACTTTCTCTATGGACTTTCTCCATACAAGGAACCTCAAGTCTAGCTGGATACTACAGCCACTAGAGGTATGCAATCCATGTTTAATAGTACCTCTACAGGTACTGAATACCCATCCAGACTAAGAATAAAAGATGTTGTCTTTGTTCTGGCTTTAATTCTTTCTATTGTTAACCCAATGTTGTTGTTCTGTGGATAAAATATAAAGTTATCACTCATTTGCCGAGTAATGCTGACTGTTTATCAATCGCACTGATTGATATAAAATTATTAGCACATGGCTGATATGGGTTTGTTTGATTTCGTTACAACGAGCTTTTGTGAAGGCAGGTCTCAACTGTTACAACTACTGAAACATGCAGATTTGATTGACATAGAAACCATGGATCAAGTAGACCCAAGTCAAGCTTCTTACATAAATCAGAACCAATTCCTTGCCTTTGCTGTTCTCAGTCTGGATAATAAGATAAAGCAAATTATGCTGCCTCAGCTGCATGACATGCAGGCTACCCACTGGCTTGGTAGCTGCAGTGGCACTCTGCACTGTTATCCCAAGCCCTGGAAGATCTCAAGCTTCACAGAAGCTATTAGCCATGAGTCCTTGGAGGCAATCAAGTTGTATATTGTACCTGCTCTTTCTAACCACGTTTGTTGTGTGAAACAATAAAATTGTTTATAAAGAGATATAATGTATTAAACAAGACAGTGCTAATCTTGAAGTGATTGAATTGTGCTTTCTGGGGTGGCTTCCTTTCATCAGCCTTTGGTTGGCAGCAGAAATATAGGGAAGGAAATTCAACAGCCTGTGGAACTGAAATCACTCCACAGGAACTCAAACAAGTGTTAGGCTCTATGCAGACTGCATACATCCAGCAAGGGAGAAAGATCAATGCAGTCCTTAACCATTTCACAGCAGCCCTGTCACTTAACAGCAACATGGATTGGTTTTCCTTAGTAAACATGCAGCACCTTCCTAGAGTAAGGGCAAGAAGCAGTTATTTTGAGAGCAGTCTAAAGAGGAAATATGTCAGATAGAGCTAAATATCTCCTATAAGGATTACATTGTTTTGTGTAAAATGTACCAAAACAGGTTTCTAATACTGGAATGTGTTTTGAATACAACACAACATTTCTTTTTTCTCAGAAAGTGCTATGGGAGCTGAGATTGGGGAATTAACAGAAAGAACAAAAGGCAATAGGCTTCCCACACTGTGTAATTCTTCACAGTAAGACAGTCAGACCCTTGCTGTTCTTGCTGTTTAAGGATTTCTTCATGTAATTTTCTTTTTGAGAGAGCTTAACTGTGAACTACAGTTTGTGGGTACTGTGTAATTCTATTACTAGATAACTGCTACTCCAAAGCATGTGACAAGAATGAAAAAAAAAAATCTTAGAATGGCTAATTTTTATCCTTTATTTTAGAGCATGTGGCTAAGGGGTTGATCTCCTAAATATAGAAAAACAGACAAACCTAAAGAAGGAAATTCTTCAAAGAATATGTGTAAAACCTTCCTACACAGAATTCACCAGCATGTTAATTCAGTTCTGCCAGGTAAATAATTTTCAGTTTAAAAAAACCCCAATGATAAAGTGATTTGCTCACTTCAGCAAGAAGCACATTCTTCATGCCATGCTTCTATTGCATACAAAGTATTCAATCTGCTATCCATGTCTACTGGAGCCCTATCTCTGCCAGCATAACCAGACAAATAAAAGCACAAACGTTACATGCCAAGTCTTACAGTCAATGAAGTCAGCTGAATTTCAAAGGTTCACAACAGATAAAGGGTTTACATGATGCCGTTCTAGGCAGTCTTTTGTATTACCTCTCTGCTGGTATGTAGGCCTTACGGAGAAAGCATAACAACATCTTTCGTATTGGTGAGGCACTGAGCAAACTAACAGTCCAACACGGCAGGTAAGAAAAGCAGAAAACAAACAAAAAAAAGTCCTTCTAGAGGACACGGAACCTGGTCACATTGCATGAGTTGCAACAGGCCTAGGGCACACACAGGATAGCCTCACACATACAGGCATTCCATGATCAAAGTTGACAGACTAGGCAAACTTCGCCTGCAGTCAGTTCACCAATTTGTTCATGTAATTTGGCAAGAAGAAAGAAGTAATACTAGGCTCTTAAGTATCCACTTACCAAATTTACCTGAATGTGGTAGCAAGCTCTGATACAGAATTATAGCCCAAACTCACAAGAATCAAGTTCACTCTGTATTTGTCCATACTGACTATGCCAAATCAGTGAAAGAAATGTCATCTCCAATGTGACAGCCATAGAAGTTCCTCATCTCTCCAAAATCATGCAATATCAAGAAGTTCACAGTCACCAGGCCAGGCTGACACCTGTGCACCAACCTCTCTGCAAAGAGCACAAACTCCTGTTGCTGTGGAGAGAAGTCACTGTGAAATTTCTTGGATCATCTTTAATACACAGTCAGGAGAAAAAGGTAACAATGTGCAAGGTACTAACTGTACAGTGTTTGTGCAGCACTGGAGCTAGTGAGGCATCTACTATATTGTTTTCACGCTCTGCCCCTACATCACCTGCCCATGATCTGTGGTACTCTGCAGACTTTCTCCTCCAACACTAGGAAAGGGCTTAAGATTGTCTCTGCAATAAAATCCACCCACTTCCTCTCCTCAGGCAAGTGGTGGCAAGTGCTAGATCAAAAGCTCTAGAAGAATCATAGAATCACCAGGTTGGATGAGACCCACCGGATCATTGAGTCCAACCATTCCTATCAAACACTAAACCATGCCCTTCAGCACCTTGTCCACCCATCCCTTAAACACCTCCAGGGAAGGTGAATCAACCACCTCCCTGGGCAGCCTGGTCCAGTGCCCAATGACCCTTTCTGCAGGGGAAAAGTGTAGAACTCCCTGTGCCACCCTGAACTGCTACTCCACAGTGAAGCCTTCCCTCTCCCTGTCAGTCAAGTTTTGTTCCAGGTCCTGAACAGTTAGCAAGCAAAGATCAGTGAAGGGACACACATGCTCCACACAAGCCTCTCTCCCACATCCCACAACTCTTTTCCAAAACTGCAGCAGTGGCTTGGTATTTGATGGTACACAGAGGCTTAGTGGAGGTGGAAGGGGTGCAAGACTTGGGTGGAATGTCCTCCTGCATGCAACAAGGGAAACTGCATAGCTGGTTTTCAGGATTAGCACTAATCTTTTGGAAGCCAGGCTGAAAGCAAAATCTAGCAGTTCTTTCACTGAACTGAGAGCTGGTTTTATCATCCAGGACACAGAGCTTCCTGCAGAAACTTGTTTCAGTTACTGACCCAGCCTGTGGGTGCAAGAACACCAAACTTCCTCAGGAACAGAAACTGTGGATCTCTCAACCGCAGGTTCATTCTCTGCTCAAGATGAGCGCTGCATCAGTGACTGCACAATACCGAGATATGACACAACATATCCAACTCGATGCTGAACTAATGCTTTGGTTCACAAGAAATGAAAAATAAACAGGCATGGAAGATTACTGGAAGGACAGGTCACTAGACAGGGTGACTGGGTTCTACACCAGGCTGACATGTTCTTATAAGCCATTTAAGTTTCCTAAGGCCAGCTGGAGTACTGTACTGTTCTTTCTTGCATTAAGAGGATGTTTGATTTTTGCTTGTGATGCTGCAAATGGGTCTGTTTCCTCCCAGAGGTATTTGCCCTTTGGGAAAAGGATCAAAGCATGCAATCATATTTGTAAAGCACTGAAATACTTGTAAAAAAGTATTACATACAGGCTATTAAGAAGCTGTCTGTCAGTATTAATTTCTGAATAGCATAAAGTACCTTTACTACCAGAAAAAAATGCTGCCTATGCGTACAAGAAAGGGTCATATGCTTATATATTTCACTAAGTACAAGCAAAGCCAGTATATGGCTCCTGAAGAAGAATGTGAACAAAATAAACCAAGAAGCTGAAGGTCAGGGTTTAAAGGACTTTCCTTTCATTTAGGTTTTAGCAGTCTTGAAAGTAGAAATTCTCATCCATCTCATGTGGCTATCTCTTCCATATATCAGGTCTTTGGTAACACTCCAATTTCACATCTATATTTATTTAATTATCAATGGACAAAATTCATTGAACTTCAGCATTTAGCAGCTGAGAAGTAAAACTGAGAAGAAAGAGATATATCAAATAACTATGACAATTTCTAGTATCTGACTGAAATGAAATTTCTTCCTAGATAAACTAGTAGCCCCTTCAGTTTGACCATTAAGATTTCTTCCCCTGGTATTGGAAGAAAACCTCTCTGGGAATGCTGCAGCACCAGAGAAATTGCACAAAGCTTCTGTAAATTTTGTGGCTAATACTGAAAACTTAAAAAAACCACCAATGAATACTAAGTGCTGTGAAAGTGAGTTTGCTACCCTGTCTTTAGGCAGGAAATAGTGCAGACGTGCTTCAAAAAATTTTTAGTTTGATATTGCTGATAACAATTCTGTAGACAAATTAAACAAACAACATTGTGCAACTGTTACAATGCTACTTAAGTGTTGCAGGAAATAAAGTGAGCAAAGAAGAAACACTTCTTTACAGCAATAAGGAGATCTGATGCCAGGAGAAAAGCAGCCATCCAAAGGGCACAGTGAACAACTGTGTAGGTGTGGTTGCACTGACTGTCCTTCCACTTCATACAGAAGCAAAAGCGGTTCCATGCTTCACTTGAATACTGCTTGGCTTGCAAAGGTATTGATCAAGCCGGCTTGCTAACCTGGCCAATGGTGTTAGGGCCAGACTTGTCTACAATAACTCTTGGTTGAATCCGTGCTATCAATATAAACCTGTGGGTCTTGGACAAGCCCAATGCTGAGATCTCCTGACTGCAAATTTTCTTGCTGTATGATAACCTCAACACACTACCACCATGCAACAAGTACAGTAGCAGCAACACTAGCCAGGGTTCAGTAAAAATTTGTATTATTTTTTATACTGGACAAAACTGCCATTTTGGCAGCTAAACATGCCCAAACTTCCCCTGCTGAGCCTCACAGCCCACTCTGATCTCAGTATAGCAGTGGTTTGGCATAAAGATGATTTCCTGTTGGAAACTAGGCAGGGTCTCTCCTGCTAAGCTCTGTCACAATCTTTACTTTTTAAGTACTCTGGACAAGCATGATGCTGCACAAACCACACCCATTTATTTAGCCAATTGATATTAACTTTACTTATTACATCGATGCTGCCAAACTGACATTTTTATTGATCCAGGTAGCTTTTTCTATGTCCCCTCTTCATTATTTTCCATTTGTCCAATTAATGTAAAAGGAGAGAAGAAAAATAGTCTGTGATAGGACCCTGAATCAGCTAGCGTATTCATGTGGAACTCCTCCCCACTTTTTCTTTCAACTGAGCACATCAAAGTACACCAAGAAGCTCCCAATCCCTAAACTAGAATATGTCAGGCTCTAAAATAAGCCCTTTCTTCAAATTGATGAAAAACTGAGATGTCCTTGGTCAGGCAGTCAATAAAAGAATTTCAAAGAAAATCCTCCCTTCCTCATCACTCTGTTGTTGTGGGGAAAGAGAGGCTCTTGTCTTTTCTTGCTGGAGTCTCCTTACCTATGTTGCTGCTCTTCTTTTCCTCTAAAAGGTTTTCATAACTCAGAAGAATGGCTATTTTTTCCTGAGAGAAGGTGCAAGTACTTCCACAGTATTTCACTCAAGTGCAGCAGCTGCAGGATAAATGGGCATCTCTTCCTCACAGCTACTCTGCTACAACACACAGCACTTGAAACAAACTGAATAAACCAAGCAGTTATACCCCTTGCTGCATAAGCCCTCCATCTGGTGCTGTCTATATCTACTAAAAACACTGAAAGTAAGAACTGTCCTAGCACAGCAAAACTGACATGCACAAAATTTGCATTACTACAGTACACCCGAGATAATAAATTTCCTGTAGCCAAGGGTATCTAAAGTCACTTAGTGTGAACAGGAGACCTGCGAACAGTGAGCTAGCTGAATTTAATTCAGTGTACTAAACCTTGATTTTTGTTGTCAGATTTGGTGCACAACTTAAAAAGAAGCCATGAAATGCTGCAAAGACAACATTCTTCTTCCCTTCACAAGAAGAAAATAAGCAGAAGGCAGCTGCCAATAAGGTAGCTTTTGTTTTGGTCAAGTAAATGACAACTTCTATAACCTCCATTTCTTGATGTCAACAAATGACAGTAATAGAGAAACAGCAGGTCTCCACAAGCCCAGAGGTAACATTGGGTCTCAAGTGATGGACAGTTGAGCACTGTGTGCCAGATGGCCTTAAAACCTGTGCAGTGGCTCTGCTAATTCTGAATGGCTTTTCTTTACCGTAGAATGTTAACAGTATGTGTTTACTATGCTGTGCAGGAATTGGAGGGAGATGGTTTGTGTTACAGCTCTATTTTTTGTTTTGTAAATGAGATGTGTGAACCTGTAAACCAAATGTTTTTAAAAAGCTCTCCCTTTTTATAGCTTCCTTTCCCAGCTGACAATGTGTTTTATATCTACAAGCTTTGAGAATGCTCATGATTGTTTGATGAAATAGCTTCAACAGTAATTGAGAGGTTGTTTGATTTTTATAGATTTATTTTATTAGATAACATGTGATGGCTTTGGTTCCTTATTTCTTCCATTTCTGTCTTCTTCCATACATTTTCACTCAGATCAGAATACCAGAAACATAGTCAAACTGCATAAGTCAATCAATGCCAGATGCTGAACCTAGAAGATGAAACTGAGAGAAATGCCTTTTGAATAGCAAAAATAGATATTTGTTGTTGTTGTTGCTAATTACAGCTATACAGCACCTCTCTCTCTCTCTCTCTCATCTCCCCACCATCCAAATAGGACATCTGTGATGGCGTATTTTGGCTAGGCTAATTTCTCTCATTTGCAATCATTTCATGACATTGTAAAATAGGCACCCAGCAAGTAAAACAATTACCCAGGAGGTTTCCCATTCAAAGGCAAGATTGGTTGTAATGGTTAACCTTGGGCCTCCAATCCTCTGTCTTTCAAGCAATTCTACCAGATGCAGGTAGAAAATCAGTGTAATTAGTACATATTTCTCAGTGGTATCTAAACTGTCCTACTTTGTATACACCTTTTTTCCTAATTGTTCCAAGTGCATAGCAGCATCTTACCTCTAGCAGTATAAGGGGACGATGAGGTCATTTAGTGGTGAGAGATAAAAAAACAGTACTTCTTATATATAAGAGGGGGACAGGAAGCACTGCACAGATTAGGTGACTTATTGCATTTTTTTTTCATCTTAGATTTCAAAAGGCAGCAAAAATGCTAGACTATCATTATAAATATTTTCTATGAGTCTCTACAGTCATACCAAAAAATCTAAATGCAACAAAGAATTATTAGAAATCCCACGTGAAGCCTAGGTGGCCAACATTTCAAATCACAGAACCAAAAGGCTTCAAGTGGCATTTAGCCTGCCGTAAACAGCAGAGGTACACTCTTTGGAGATGATATGAGGCATCAGTACATCTCACTATCCTTTACATTAGGAAAATCCAAATGTTCACTCTAGTACTGATTTTTTACTGCTAGACCCAGCCTCACTTACAAAGTGCCCAACCAAAAAGAGTTCATTATCACAGACAGAAAACCTTGAATACAAAGAGCACTTTCCTTCTGCTCAGTTTCCTACATTGAAGTAAACAAAACACAATGCTTTTCACACTGAAAAATCATCAAACACACATTAATCACTATCCCTCTGAGTGTACTGGCAACACTACACATTTCTTTGGCATGAAAAAAAGCCAGTCATGTTCAAATGAGATTGCTGTCTCTGTCCAGGATAGAGTTAAAGTGACTGAGTTACTGTGATGTACAGCAAAGTACATCTTGTCCGTGGAGAGACAGTAGCCAAGGCTATAAGCTCTTAACCCACTGCAAATGCAAAGTAAAACCACTTCCACATGGTTTAAGATAAAAATCTTGTATTAAGTTATCATTTATCACCAACACTTCAGTAACACTTCACACACATTCTCCTCTTGCAAACATAGTCCTTCACACACATTAACTCAAACATTTGTTATCATATGAACACAGATTTAGAGATGCAGCACTAAAGCTGTTTACATGGAAATTTGAACAGGCCACGCAGAATAAAACTCTCAGTGCCTTGGGAAGTTTTCATCTGCAGCACAAACCATATGCAGTTTGTCTGTCATACATGAATGATGGCACTTCCAGAAGCATAACATCCCGTGTTATCACGCTGAAGTGTTGTCTGCCCTTGAATTGAGCTCCTCCATCAAAATGCAACACTCTTTGCAACGCAAGATTTTCCCTTAGCATTCTCCCACCTAATCGCTGACCAAGCTTTGAACCTGCACTACCTCACAAAAGAGCAGAATCACAGCCTGTGGCAGTCTGCCAGAATGCTGAGTAAAATACTACTCAGATCTGTGCAGTCAGAGTGTCTTTTTTTCCACCCTTGGCTGATTGCTTTTGAGCTGCATCTTTAGCTCCAGCAACATCTTCAAAGAGACCAACAGCTGCAAGGTATTGCACTGATTACTGCCACAGACTAACGCTAAAATGGTTGTGAAATCTCACCGCATCAGAATGAGATACAGATATTATAACCCAACAGGGACATAGGGACTGGAATGGACAAACAAAGCATGCTAAAGGAATGCAGCATTCACTGATGTTAAAAGGCAGTCACCCACATTGTCACCCCTCTTCCTTCTCCTGTGCAAGTCCCAACCATTCCTATCAATCACTAAACCATGCCCCTCAGCACCTCATCCACCTGTCTTTTAAACACCTCCAGGGATGGAGACTCAAGCATCTACCTGGGCAGCCTGTTCCAGTGCCCAGTGACCCTTTCCATTAAAATTTTTTTCATGATGTCAAGCCTGAACCACAAACTTGCTAAAGGTGCACTCAATGCCTGCATTCAGGTCATTGATAAAGACATTGAACAGGGCTGGACCCAGCACTGAGGCCTGGGAGACACCACTTGTAACTGGTCTCCAGCTGGAGTTAACTCCATTTACCACCATTCTCTGGGTCCCTGGTTTCCTAAGCAGAATTCTATGAGAAACTGTGTCAAAGGCTTTACTGAAGTCAAAGAAGATACATCTATAGCCTTTCCCTCGTCCAGTAGGCAGGTCACTATCATAGAAGGTGATCTGGTGAGTTTGGCAAGACCTGCCTTTCATGAACCTGTGTTGACTGGGCCTGATAACCCGGTTCTCTTGCATGTGCTTCATGATAGCTCTCAAGATCTCCTGTTCCATGATTTTCCCCGGCACTTGCTCAAAAAGCACAATACTGTCTCGATTTGGATAAAGAACCAAGTTGTGCTTCAGCTTTACCAAGAACAGCCAGGTGACTGAAAAACAAATAAGGAAAACAGAGGAGGGGTCATAGGATGAAACTAGAGGAGGAGAGGTTTAGTCCTACAGAAGCTGCACACAGGAATTGCACTCTCCTCTTCCAAGTGTTTTCTGGACTCAGCAGAAAACTCTGCCCTTTATAAGAGCTAGGCATAAACACATGCATCTCCGACAGTGGGAGAACAGATTTCAGAGTAAAACGTATAGCTCTGCGGTAGTTGTTCCTCAATCTTTGCGTGTTGAAAGACACAAACTGGAAAGTATAACACTGGTTAGATCTGCAGTAGAGGAGCTGTAAAATGAGAGACATTCAATTTCTTTGATTGCTAAGATGATAAATAACTCATGCAGAGTGTTGATTACTCAGATGAACCTCAGCACCCCTGTTTGTAGGCGTCAGAGACCAATGACAAGTCCCTAACCATCACTGTAGGTGCTGCTATGAGCTAAGCATGCTCCCTGCTATCCCAGCCATTAACTGCTGCTGGGCTAGGAGGAAATCCCAGAAGCAAGTTCTTCCTTCCCCCAAAAGCAGTGCTGCACTTACTAGACTGCACAAAGAATGCAAGGATAAGTCCAAGTGAAATGCCAGAAAACTCCAAAAATCACTGCAGTGCCTAAACATGCCAGACATTGCTTTCTGAAATTGCTTCTGCAGTTGTTGATTTACCAGAAGAGCTCTCTTCACACCTGCTGCAGTTTGCTTGGTTGACCATAGGTGATCAGGCTAAATACAATATTATACATATGGTGGTACAGACTTAATATATACTTTTTTTTTCTGCTGAAAATCCCTCACTGAGCATGTCTGAAACAGGAATACAAAACTGAGATCATCACAGGGTACATGTGCAGGAAGCTGTCACAATGCCCGCTACCTACACTCAGTTTGTTGACAGCTCTGTTAGGGCAAGGGACTGGCCATTCTGTTTTCCTCTTCTCCTTGGCTCACTGGTTCTGTTTGTATTACTACTACACATAAAGCAACAGTCTTTATTCCTTTAAAGTTCAGTTACCTCCATTCTATAAGGTTTTCTTCGAATACTGAGGCAAACAAAACACTCATCAAACCAAATGTGCCTCAGACATACCAATCCTGAGCTTCTCTTTAAATATGGAAACAGCCACACAGTAAAACCCAGAGAGCCATTGAAAAAAAAATTTCAGGTCTCTTCCTCACTGCACTGCCCACAAGTTGCATGACAATGGTTGGACAAACCATGCTGTTCCAACAATGGTCACTTCCAAAGCTGATTTTTTTCCCTGTTTCTACTGTTACCTGGTTTTCCTCCAGCCTCTCACATCCTCCTCCTATTTTTCTATAATTGTTCAAAGGTCTTTGGGACAGGGCTTAATTTTTCACTATACACACAGTAGAGTCTTGAGTCTGATTGGAGCTCTTATATTGCAACCATACAAATTAATAATAATAGCTGCACAAAGGCTGTAACACTCTCCAGTTGTGATGGGCATGCTGGAAAGATTACTTGATGTTTATAAAGCTTTTTGAGACTCTTGGATGAAAGTCAAGCCAGTGATGCACAGGATTTATTATTCTATTCAGAACTTCAGTATCCAAGGCTAGCATCTATTCTAGTTGAAAAAGTTTTATACTGCATTGTAAAATGGAAACAAAATGAAATATATACAGTGCATGGTGCTTTATATAAAAGGCACAGGCAGCACAGAAACAGAATTTCATTATTGAAATGGATGTAGCTGAAACTGTTACACACAGTAGGTAAAAGACCAGATTCAGTGACCTCTTATTCTATTTAATCAAAGCTGTGAGTATATGGTTTTCCAAAGGCCAAAGAAAATTTCTGGGTTTTTTTCCTTTTTTTTCCTTTATCAGGTATTTCATCAGTTTGTAACAAACCTCTGTAGTTGCTTATGATGTGAATCTCAAGCAGACTTGACCAGCAATGCAACGAAAATAAAGCGGATGTATGTTTAACAAACAAAACCACAGTTCTTCTGTAATATGCTGTGCATTTAACCACCAGATTGTAACCATTTGAAGAGGCTGCACACCCTCTTCCCCATCACAAGCCTCTGCTCAAGTCACAGCATCCTCAACCACTCTATTTAGACACAGGTCCCTAATAAGTGTCATTCCCCCCTCCCTGTTCTGTGCTTGCTGAGCACAGTGGGTAGATGATGCTGTTTTAATGGTGCTAGTTATGCTATATGTGGTCTTGCTGTTTCTAGGAACAGACATGCTCAGACATCAATTAACATCTAATTGCAGGAATTAATTTTGTTCCTCTGCCTCAGTCACCACAGAGATCAAACCAAGCCCATTTGCAGCTCTATTTTTAATTTAGTGGAATTACAGTTTTTTTCCATCCAGTGAAAAATAATTAAGTGACATGCTGTCCAGAGAATATGCAGTTCCAGGATCAGCATGTTTATGAAGAAATGAAACAAGCAGGAAAAGATCATAACTGTTTGTGCCGAAGGGAAAGCATCTTTGTTACTGCAAATCTTTCCTCTCTTTTCACAATTTCTCAGCAGTATTTTCTTCACACCTTCCTGCTTGAGTGATCATTACAAAGACAGTGAGAATTATGAGAGGAGCTTGGGAAGGCACTCAATTTACCATCCTAGTAGATAATCCCCAATTCTCAGGGTCAGCCTGTGCATAGGGACAAAACAGGCATGGAAAGAAGATAAAACAAGGAAGTGGGGGGAAAAGGATTTAAAAACAACAAAAAATGAAGCAAAATGTTTTTGCAGCACCCCCTTAAGCAGTCACACATCTTCTTTATTACCTGCTGAAGAGAAAAAATGCAGTCCATAGAAAAAGCTTTGTACTGTATTTTGCAATTCTTTGTACTGAATGAAGCCAAGCAGATTTGAGTAGACAGCTCACAGTCTTAAGATACTGCCCCAGTTTCCTATGACCACGAGCAAGGAAGACTATAGAGTTTGGCTGGTGAAGTCAGGCTGGATTATTCAGCAAGAAAACTTAGAATCCTCTAAGGTAAGTGCAAACCTGCAACAGATACCCATAAGAAAATTACTTGAGCCTGACCCTCTATAAGGGATGTGTGAGATAACTCAGTCATGAGGCTACACTCTGGGACTGGGTCACAACACCTTCTTAGATTAAGCCTAAAGCAGCTGAGTCAAGCATTATGACCATTTGCAAAGCAAATATAGTGGCCTGTATTTCTTACTGAATGGAAAGGGACTTAAATGGCTCCTCCAGTTTTCAGAGAGAACCACTTCATTGGCATTACTAGGTTAAATTGGGAAAGTCCTAGCTTCAGTTCCAAGGTCAGCTGGCATGATGTGTATCTTCACTCATTTTTACTGCTTGTGTCAGTCCAATTATTCTCTTGGCAGCTCAGCACCAGTGACTAGAGCAGAGTTGATCTCGCCTAAGGCTATCGCCCCTTTACTTCCCTCTTCTGTTGCCAAATTGCCAAATAGAGCATGCCTAGTGATGAATACCATGGAACCCCTCTTTTTGGTTGGTACTAGTAAAGGAGGATGTGGAACACTCCAATTTCAATGCCTTCGTAACAGGTCAAAATCCCTCCAGAAATGCAGCCCAAGGAAAAGGTGCATATGTGAAGCTTTGACTCCTTTGCTGTAGGTCACTCTGTGTGAGGGGCCTATTTGGAGCAGATGAACATCAGCCAGCCCTGCACCCATAGAAATTTTAGAATTCATCAAGAAGTAAAAAGGATGGTGGAGGAGCAACACCATTCTCTCTGCTCTCATAGGCTTTCAAATCCCATTTTCTTGCTTTAAAAAAAAAAAGAAATAATTCCCAGAGTTTTGGCAGCCAGATCCATCTTTCACACATTGCACTGTTGTCCTAAACTTGATAATTTCTGGTGGAGATTTGCCACACTACACCTGAATAAAGAAACCTGGTTCCTGTAGAAGGGAAAGATGCTGAAAAAAAGAGGCTTAGTTTCTTGAGACTTTCCTAGGAACGGGTCAAATTTACACATGCTTATGTGTGAGTGAAAGACAGAGACAGGCTGTTTGTAGCAATCTGCAGTAAGAAGTAAGACAAGAAAACCAAACCTATTTATTCAATGCACATTATTACTTAATTTACATTCCTATCAAGCAGCAATAAGCATCCTTCTGCTCCTTTCTATTCCCCTCCCTGGAGCCTTTTTATTAGGAGCTCAGCTGGAGGCAAGGAAGGAGTGGGAGAGATGGGAAACAGAGAACCTAATTCCATAAACTGATTCCTAGTTCTCAAAATACTGATACATAATTCTGCCAGTATATGTCAACCTTAACTTACAACCTCTGTGCCCCCTGCAGTCTTTTCTCATTGCTGGCAGAAGACTCCAAACGACTAACACCACATCTCAAGGACAATTTGACTTGCTTGCCACTTCTTCTACTCCCTTATTCCTGGATTTTTCCCCTGTCCCTCCTAACTGCATCCCCCACAAATCACTCCTAATGAGCGAACCATACCATAACAATCCACTACTTCTCTGAAGCAAGAGAAAGCAATGTGATCAGTGAGAGAGATGAAAGAATCTATTCCATACTGTTTCACCTTGTCCTGCAGCAAACATACTTTCTTTAGGAGAATGACATGCAATAAAACAAGAACATAAAGGAAAGTGAACCCTTGCCAGCACCAAGCTCTTAATTCTCTGTCCAGGTGGAAAACCCACAAAACACATAAAGCAAGGACCAATTACCAGCTGGATGGTAATTACCACACTTGCAAATTACATAGAATTTTCTTGTGAGAAAAAGCAGTTGCTATCACCTTGGAAATATAGCCTATGGTACTGAAGAAAACAGCATTAAAACCCTCATATGACAAAAATAACCTTAATGTAAACCCTAAGCACAGAAACAGAACTTTAAAAAATAATCCAGGCTCAAACAAAAGCATTCTCACATTCAGAAATCCCATTTCTTTCTTCCTTCATGGAACTCAAAGGCACAGACAGTGGCACCCTGATGCAGGGGCAATTGGCTTGCTTGCCTCTTCAGAGTAAAAGACACACACCTGAACTCAAGAGTAACAAAGAGTTACACTTAAAGTGATGGCAATATGAGAAAAAATTCCAGTTCGCTAAACACAGCAGTGATTTGGGGAACATGTCAGAGCCTTGAAACTAATGCCAAAGCACACCAGCACTTTACATACTATTTGTAATTAATTGTACTGAGTAAGAGAAATGGGTGTTTAAACAAAAGACTGCAATATCCCATTTCTGACTTACATTGCAAAGCAAACCAAAATGTGGCATCCCTACCGTTCCCATTTATGTAACAATGATACTAACATTCAGACATTTAAAAAAAATATTACTATCTTTGTTTGGTAAATGCAACATGAATTAAGTTTATTCATGCTAGTCTCTTCTATCATACTTATTAGCTCTATTTGAAGACATCATGTCTTTATTAGAGACAGCAAAACTACTTCATAAATTTCAATTACCTAGCACAAATCATTATTACTATTATTTTATTAAGTCTTGTGTAATTTCCTGTTGTGCATACAATTACAATGCTAATATATGTAAATTCTAATTTAGAAGCTTTTCTCTGTACCTTTTATCTGCATGCTTAGCACATGTACATGCTTAAATAATCTTTCTCATTAGCTTCAAAATCTTCATCCTGAAATTTTAACTGTGCTTGCACAAACTGGTGTAATTTAGGATTTAGTCACTGAAATATGGTTCAAATTTTTTGTGATATTGCTTCCTTCCAAAGCACCCATTTGTGTCACTGGAAAAAAAAAAAATCATCTGACCATTTAGATGCATGCAGAAATACTTATACTTACAGGAAATACTGAAAAGAAGAACACAAAATTTTTTTTTTGTCTTTTGTTTTCGTTTTTTTGTTGTTGTTTTTAGGAGGAAAACAAAGACAGTTTAGTTGGGTCTTAGGTGTAATTAAAGCATCAAGATCACAAATTACTAATCAACAGCTTTCACTCAGTGGTTGCCTATTGATGACAATGGTTTGCTTTTATAGAACACCTGAGGACTTATAACATGTACCTGAGTTTTGAGCATTCCTCTAATGACCATTATTAATTGGTAAAATAACCATGTGTTCCCTGAGGCAGGGATCAGAAGTCTGGATTTTGAGGTGATTGAGCTACTTCACATAGGAGCCAAATTTCCTTTTCCTCTGTATTATTTTCTGCATTGATGACACAGCTTCAATTACACAGGTAGCAAGTACTCTGTCTCTCTCCAGGTAAGCTACAGGGTTAGAATATTTCCAGAGAGAGACGTGACTCTGGAAGACATGAGGTTGCAAAGAAAACAATCTTTCACTTTCTGTACAGTTTCTCTGCCAAGGTGCTATATGCCAAGGTGACAGCTCCATCTCTCCTACAATGAGGATGCGTTAATTAAAAAATAAAAGCTCTCTTCCCTTTGTAAGCATTTCTGCTCAGTGTTTCAGAATTAAACACTTGAACTCTAGGGAACTTGAACTCTAGGGACAGATGATAAACCCGTGCACTCAGAATTGCTACTGGTTAGCTCTGTCCTNGCCGCTCCGCATAAGGCCTGTTCTACATTTTCTACATGTTCTACATGTTCTACATAAGACCTGATATATCTACATTTTCCTATACCTTACTCAAGGAGGGCACTTGGGATATGACACAGGTTTCAGATTCAACTCCAGGGGCAGGTGATTAAAAAATAAGGCATTCTGGCATTTACAGTACCATACCTTGTGCTAAATTGGTCCTGGTATCTTCGAAACTGATGTAAGGAAGCTGTATTTGCCTCCGTCTGAATTAACAAGCATCTGAATGTAGACACAGTGAGATGTTTTTTAAAAAGTGGGGGAAAGGGTACAAGACTAAATTGATGGAAGGCAGAATATATCTGTAATAGAATAAAAGAAGATTTCTTGTTAGACTACAGCAGTTTTACCTATGCAAGTGTGAGCAGGTCTTGCACAGGCCTGTACTCCCTCCCAGTGAGTCACAAACAAGTGAATATCAGCTCAGGAGCCATGATGCATGGCAGTGTGTGAGAATTAGATAGGGAATTATGAAACCATGATTGGAAAAGCAAAGAAAACAACAGATCAAAACTGAACAAATCATGGGCCCTCTCTTGTAAATAAACATAACAACGATGGAATTACTGTCAAATCAAATTATACAAATTGCAGATCGTGAGCAGTAGCTCTGAAGCAGCCTGATTGATTACTCAAAATGAAACGAGAAGCAGAGGGAGGACACCTCCTGCATATTAAGCAGCTCCTTTCCCAACAGCTGCGGCTCCAGCAGCACTGCCAGGCCCAGGAGCAAGGGGGGAATCGACCACCCCAGCGACCGCTTCATTTACAGTGTGACAATTCACATTTGTGAAACATTGGAACAGGTTGACCAGAGAAGTGGTAGATGCCCTGTCCCTGGAAACATTCAAGGTCAGGTTGGATGGGGCTCTGAGCAACCTGATCTGGCTGAAGATGGCCCTGCTTGCTGTGGGGCAGGGATTGGACAAGATGACCTGTATAGGTCCCTTCCAACCCAAACCATTCTATGATTCTGTAATTCCACGATTCTATGATCCTATTGTTGGAGCGAGAACCAAAAAACTTTATTATATGCTGTAGTTTGAATTGGTTGCAAATCAAGAAAAGAAATTACTTAAATGTCTGTGATAGTTTTAAAGTTACAAGAAATCTTAAAACTAGGGTATTTTTTTAGAAAGAGGTGTTAGTTACTGGGGACTGCTAACAAGATAAGAACTAACAACACTTTGTTAGAAGCAGGAGACCATATATCACTCAAGTAGTGAGATAAGAATGAGGCCTAGCTAACCAGAATTAATTAAGCAGGGATAGGAGAAAACTGACAATGAATTCACGTTGGACACTGCCCAAGTAGAGAAAGGTGAAAAATTCATGGCAAAAGGGACTATATGTTCTTAGAGGAAGAGGAGAAGCCTTTTTCTTCACGACCACCAGAAGGAGAAACACAGGTGCAGAAAGGGTTGATGTCATAATCCACCGATGAAGTCATCGAAACATACATATGCTTTAGGCAATGATGTAACCTGTTGAATATACACAGAATCACACAGAATCACAGAATCACCGGGTTGGAAGAGACCCATCGGATCATCAAGTCCAACCATTCCCACCAAACACTAAACCATGTCCCTCAGGACCTCGTCCACTCGTGACTTAAACACCTCCAGGGAAGGCGAATCAACCACCTCCCTGGGCAGCATATTCCAATGCCCAATGACCATTTCTGTAAAAAACTTCCTCCTAATCTCTAGCCTAAATCTCCATTAGATTGTGAAATTTTGCGAGGATAAATAGCTGTCACGTCATAAAATCGTTGGGACCAGATTTGGGAAAATAACCCCTGGTTCCCGGGGCCTCACAATAAAGCACTAACATATAACTCTTCCCAGAGCATTATGTGTTTATTGTCACACCGATGCTAACACTACGATTATGCGATTTGATGATTCTAGGAACCTATGCTTCTATGATTCTATCTTTCCATGATTCTATGATCCTATGATTCTTTGATCCTATGTTTTTATGATTCTATGACTCCATAATGCTATGATTCTACAATCCTGTGTTTCCATGATCCTATGATTCCATTATTCTGTGATTCCACCATTCTATGATCCTGTGACTCTATGATCTTACATTTCTATGATTCCACGATTCTGTGATTCCACGAATCTATGATCCTGTGTTTCTATGATTCCACCATTCTATGATCCTGTGATTCCATGATTCTGTGCTTCCACAATTCTACGAGCCTATGATTCTGTGATTCCACAGTTCTATGATCCTACGATTCTGCGGTTCCGTGATCCCATGATCCTACGCTGCTAGGATTCCCAGGCCCGAGGTATCAGCCCCAGTGGACGCCGTTTCCCGCTGAGGGGAGCGTGGCCGCCGCTCCAGGCCCTGCGCTCCCGCCGCGATGGTGACAAGGGACCCCGCCTGCCGCTGCTGCCGTGCGGCTGCTCAGGCTGAACACAGAGTTAAAACAAGGCGAGAAAGGATCCGCCCCAGACGGGGGGAGCCTGTGGGTGGCGGGGACGGGGAGAGGGGAGGCGCCGAGCAGGGTCCCTATCCCGGAGCACCTCCTCTGCCCGGCTTTGAAACACCTCCAGGGACGGGGACTCGATCACCTCTCTGGCAGCTGTGGCGGCGCCTGACAACAGTTTTGGCAAAGAAATTTTTCCTGATGTCTAATCTGAACCTCTCCTGGAGCAACTTGTGGTCATTCCCTCTCAGCCTGTCACCTGGGAGAAGAGGCTAGCACCCACCTCCTACAACCTCCTTTCAGGCAGTTGCAGACAGTGATAAGGTCGCCCTTCAGCCTCCTCTTCTCTAGGCTAAACAACCCCAGTTCCCTCAGCAGCCTCTCATAAGGCCTGTTCTCCAGCCCCTTCACCAGCTTCGTTGCTCTTCTCTGGACACGCTCCAGAACCTTAATGTCTTTCTTGTAGTGAGGGTTCAAGGTGCAGCCTCACCAGGGCTGAGGACATGGGTACAATCCCTTCCCTGTCGGATACAGCGCTGTTGGGAGCAGGGATGCTCCATGCAGCACTCTCCAGTGGCAGCAGCCCTTCAGGTGCCTCTGGGCAGGGCCCCAGCTCTGCTGAGGAAACACAGCAAGGGTGGGAGATCAGGGGAAGGCCCCTCCAGGGAATCCTCTTCAGGCAGTTGCCTTGTGAAGGTCTTTTAAGAGGTGTTGCTGTGTTGTGTCTTTCAAGGCATAGCTGATCAGGGTGAGATAACTCTCCCTGGAACAGATAAACCACCTTTCGAGTAACAAAGTAATCTGATTTTAAATTTGAATGCTCTCCTTCAGTAGAATAAGTTGGTTTCATCTCTTTTTTTCTGTCTGTACAAAACACACCAGATTTGTTGCTAGAGATAAAGCTGTAGCAAAGGACACTGTTTAACAAAGATATCAAAGGGTTTCTCACAAACCGGTGCTCAATATACACTTCGCAATATTAATACCAAGGAAATAGATGGCCGTTGTAGACCATCCATCTCCAGAGGGAAAAAGGACTTTCCACAGGAGGTTTTTAAATAAAATTTCATCTGATAACCAAGAACTCCCAGACGATTCTTCCAGCTGTATCCGACTAAGCATAAAAAAAAAAGTGAACCCTCACATACATGATTGGCATGAACCTCACAATGTCAGCTTTACTATCTCACTGTTATCCATTTGGCTGAGTGTGTGGAAATCAGAAGGCACTAAATAGTTGTGAGTTGCTTTCCCTTCACTCTTTGCTTACCCAGCAGTTTGGCAGCATTTGCTTAGGATACTCTGCAACAAATTATGTGAAAGAAGCAAACCTAAATATTATCGCAGCTTCCATAGCAGAGTGAAGCTCCTACTGTAGCTCAGCTAAATCTTCCTTTGAGGTCTTGTCCAGACAAATGCTTATTAAACTCACCTGCTTCTATTTTTTAATAAAATTGTCTTTAAAATGTATGAGGGGCATTGGAGGGGACAAGGTATACAAGGACAGAAGATACACTGTCAGCCAAATAAACAGGTAAATGCAATAAATAAGTAATGAGAAGAAGCAGAAGGCCCTGAAAGGTGGGTCCATAAAGGTGTGGGTATGACCATGAAAGCAGTTGTATAGAAGAGCAAATGCTACAGCTTTGTTCCCAGGCAGCAACCCAGCAGAGAGGATATGGAAGAGAAAGCTGACACTGCATAGGGCAGATGCAGTAAGACTCCAAACGCAAGAACAGGCTTTTCCAGGACTAGAAATAGTAACACTTTCTATGGAAATACTCAGGCAGATGCTCATTGCAGTTCACAAAGGAAAGAAGAATCAGTTCCTACTTGCAATGATTAGCTCCGTAAAACTAACCTACAGGGACCAGATAGTCTGCCTTCTCAGTTCACTGAAAATCTATGATACTGCTCAGTAATGACTGAGCCTGATTCAAGGAAATCTGGAATTTTCTCCTGTTCTTCATTTCCTTCCCTCCAAGACGAGAAGGGGAACACTCACCTTTCCCAAATGTCATGTGTCCAACAAGATGGAGATGCTATGTGGGATTTCTGAACCTTTACAGAATGGGCAGTAACAAGCCCAGGCTGCTTGCTTGTTCATAAGAGTTAAAGTGAAGAGGGAGGGATGCAACCGTGACCTGCCAGAACTGATAGATATAGAAGTACATGAGGAAAATTCCCAACATCCATCTGTTGGAAAGTGACACTGTCATGAAAACTGTTAAATCCAAGTTGATGCCATTATTTTGAAGTGTTTCATTGATTTGTTGCATCACCAAAAACATTATTAACTGCCAAGATCACCATGTGCCCTTGGCTTCATGTTTCTCCATTTAAATAGATGGAGGCTTGAGGAGATATTTTCAAATAGAGAAGCTGTAAATTTGAGCAGTATTTGATTTTCAGAGGTGCTGAGATTTCTTACCTGCCAGTGAAATGAATTGGAGGGGCATTTGATCAGCACTACTGAACATTAAGGTGGTTTTGTTCAGGTACTGCATCAATTTGAAAATAAAAGCCTAGTTTATGCACCCAGGTTGAAGATTTTGACCCTAATTTTTGCCAAGCATCAGTCTAAGGCCAAGTACAAGATCCATGTGGCACATAAAAAAAAAAATCCTTAGTTTGTTTTGCACCAATGTTAAGAGCAGCAATTTTGACTCAGCTTGTCTTTCTCAGTAGCACATTGTGCTCTGGAGATTAATGCAGCTGCTCTGTTATGTTAATACTTATATGCTCATTAATGAGTTGTCCCCTTTGGGGCAGAGGAGGAGGACAAGAGGGCTGGTAGCAAAAATTTTTGATGCTGGTTGTAGAAGGCCCTTTTCTCTGTTCCTTAAGAGGGGAAAACCTATAAAAAGATTTGTTTTACCACAAAAATGCAAAAGGGCCTGTGGTACATTAATTTTTCATATGGAAAAGATGGAAACAGGTTGCAAGTTTAAATAATTTACTTAGAAGAGGTAACATCTTCTCTTTTATCTAAATTCATTCATTTTGCAAATACAGGTATTTCTGATGAAGAGACACTGCTAGCTCCTGAATAGTCCACCACAGCAGGATAAAATGAACAGTGGGGTGAGGGAGAAGAAAGGCCCCATTGGTCAAGACTTCTAGAATAAAATGCACAGGTGGAGCCCAATAAACTATCTCATAAAACAAGCTAAAACCTTATGGTAATAGCCTTATGAATTTATTCTCGAACCATCTGGAACTGATACTATTATCATTCCTGGACTCTATCAGAATTTCTGGGAAACTTTTTAACACTGTAGCTCTGAGGTGAACAGCAAGCTTTACTGTGCTTCCTTTAGTCATCCTGCTTTCTGGGGTTAAGCTCTATATCCCCAGAAAGGAAGGGAAACACTTCCCAAGACGTTTCTGGCTACATAGCACAGTGTTGTTGAATCTGATAATTATGATTAATACTCTGTAGAGGGTTATGAATGCAGCAGTGCTAAACAGAGAACAAGAACAGGAAGTGTTTAGAAATGCACCAAAAACTTCCAAAATACTTCACAAAAGCAGAAAAATGGGAGACTATCATTTTACAAGCAGTCCCATCTTTCAGAAATCTCAATCCAAATATCAGTACTGGAAGCCTTTCTGTGCCAAGAAGTCACTAGTTAAGAGTCTGAATCAGAAAACAAAAACCTCCTGCTGCTTTCAACATCTTTCCCAATACTCTTCCCAGCTGACTGAACATGAGCCAGTAGGGTGCCNACCTGAAAGGAGGTTGTGGAGAGGAGGGTAATGGACTCTTCTCCCAAGTGACAGGGGACAGGACAAGAGGGAATGGCCTTAAGCTCCACCAGGGGCAATTTAGGTTGGACATTAGGAAAAAAATTTTCATGGAAAAGGTCATTGGGCACTGGAACAGGCTGCCCAGGGAGGTGGTTGACTTGCCTTCCCTGGAGGTGTTTAAGGGATGGGTGGATGAGGTGCTGAGAGGCATGGTTGGACTCAATGATCCAGTGGGTCTCTTCCAACCTGGTTATTCTATAAGTCTATGTATAAAGAGCATTACAAGCATAACTATAAACTGCATTTTCTAAGGTATTGCTCTCATACTAGGTAAAGCAGCTTTGGAAATGCCACATCAAGCCTCCCACCATGTCAGGAATGGCATTAGAAAAGAGCCTGGCAGGAGAGTAGCATCTTAATCTCTGCTGAGTGGTGTTGGGGTGTAAGCACTCACAAAAGGCTTTCTGCCATGAAATGTCTACTAATAAAGAACTACATCAGTGTCGCTCATCTCTTACTACAGAACATCCTTTTAAAAAGAAAAGGGTAGGAAAAATATTGTTTTCAAAATTCCACATTACTAAACCATCTGACAGATGGCAGCTGACAAGGAATGTGACTGTTTTGACCTAACTTATACGTCTGAGGAGCAAAGAGCATTCTACACTTGGGATGGATAGTTAAATCATGCTTGCAGTGTTTGCTAATGAGAGCTGATTGTGTTTAATGCTAGCTATTTTCCAGTAGCTATATGATCTCATGGAACAAGCCTATATCAGCCTGATTTTAGATTGCATACACTAGAGTGCCAAATAGTGATGGCTATGAGTACAGTTCCTCTGCTAAAATTTCTTCACAATAAATACCCAGTGAGAAGCACTAGGCATGAGATCCACTTATAGAAACTGTTATCTCTTTAGAAACAAAATTCAAACTCAGTGGGTAAATAATTTGTTGCAGATGGCTCCAGTAGGTCAAAAGTGGCAGGCTGGGCGTACTGTTGCTGTTCTCTGTACGCACAAAACCCCCACTTGTCAGGGTATATGCTGCAGATCAACATAAAGGACAAGCAGGACATCAAGGATCTTCTTTATGGAAAAAGTGAATGTGATGCTTTTGTCAGCTGCTTCCAGTAGATGACATGAAACTGTGGGCAGGAAATAGGAAACTCTAATAGAACAAAGCTTTTCTAAAGGGCAAGTCAAGCAAGTGCTCTTTAAAATTTCCAAAAGAACAAGAACACATTTTTGCAGGCAAATCTGCTGTCCAGCTGGATCTGTTTACCACCAACCTTATCTCAGAGGCACAGCTGAAATAATAACAGGGATCTTGATGCTAGCAGGTTGCTTAAATATGGCTCATTAAAAACCAGGATGACTTGAGACTGTGAAGTATTTACTATAAGATATGATAATGTCAGTGTCGGGGACTGATGTATAAGAACGACCTCATTGGTGGCCATATGCTGGCCAACAATGAGGGCTGTGTGCTGAACGTGAGTGGAATATGATCTAGTTTCACTCTTGGGAAGGGACTTGAGGAGGATATGGGAAAAGGGGGCGTAACTATAAATCCAAGAAGCTGCAGATGGACAACCTAAATATATAGCAGTGTCACTGTCACATTAGATGGTATCCAAGATAAAATATACTCTTCCAGAGATTTTATAGCAACCCAAGGAGGATCAAGGCAGACTGGAGAGGTAACTGCTATGGGATTGAGTGTGACATGGCTCTTACCTTATTCAAGAAACGTGATTAGCCTGTTGCTTACTGTGCTTCCTCACCTCGGTGACTTGAAACCTGTTTCATGCTGACCATGCCTGGCTGTGGTCCCAGTACACAGGACCTTGCTGTGAAGGCAGTTGGCTACCCAGGAGGGATGATTAGTGATCCCACCCGCCCCAAATCACCATCATCCAGGAAAGGAAAATAACTTCTTTACCTCTGCAGAAAACCTGAAGCCTCCAGCAGCCTTGGCTGGAAGATGAAACAGGTAATGATCAGAAGGAATCCTGCCACAGGTATCTCTGGTCCACTTCTGCTAGCCCTCAGAAGACATTTAGTTTTTGCACCCCAAAGGAAGATTTATACTTTTCTATTAACATTCATTCTGAATTCTTATCCACAAAGGTGAAATGTTTGGTTTATATTGTTTATTGCTTCTTGATAAGTAAAACAATTGATTCTTCATGGAATGAAAGTACTGGCATAGAGGTATCAATCAAAATACTAGTCTCTAACCCACAACTGTAGTAGCATGTGAGTGCCAGAAGAATGTGTCAAAAGACTCAATGTGCCTTTATCCTTCGTTGTATAGTAATAAGGAAGAATTTCTTATTCCATATCTGACTTGCTCTTCTCCCTTCAGTACCTCTGAAGCAGGGCAAAGGAATATACACACACTGAGTCACTAAAATCCAGTATTTAAGACAGCAGAAAACTGGTTAATACACTATGCTTTGCCAGCTCTCCAGAGATCTTGTAGCAGTGCATTATTGGTAATTCAGACTCAGAACCCAAAGTGAGATAGGCTAGAGCCATTATTTTCATTCTAAATATGAGCAGACTGAGACAGAGTGATAGGCCATGACTCAGGTTGTATTGCTTCAGAAAGACATCTTAGAAATGTGGGGTTGCTGCATCAGAGCAGACTGTTGTAGTGAAAATACAGCTCTCCACAATCTTTAGAATGACAAAGTGGTTGATTTTAGTGGTTGGTCACATATTCATTCAAATGAATATTACCTTCTCCCTTATTAACCAAGAAGGAGAAAGTATCCAGGAGGTAAATGTAACCTGTTTTGGTTTTCTCTAAATATTGGATGCCTGGGATTCCCTTCAAGGATTTATCATTTAACTGACTTTCCTTCGGCATATACATTTCAGTTGATCTAAGAAAGTCATCCTGTTTTTCAACTGAAAATACTGTCATGTATCTGATATACCACGACAGCATAGAAGACAAGCACTTTTCCAAGCTCAGCTCAGACAGCTTTGTAATCCATCTTCACTATTTCATAGTCATCCTAGCTTTGCAGAGCCATAATTTTCAGAAATTAATGATATGGACACTACTATAAAATCACCTGTTTTCTGGGATTGGATTATCCAGATTGTGGTTTATCTAGAAAGGCTGCAGAGGTAGTTGGCTGTGATACACTTCATATTATAGCTTAAGTGCAGTGGTAGAGAACATGGCCATACCACCTACAAGCTTGGAAATCACAGAGCTGTTCTATGTTGCATGGAGCCGCAACCATAAACCTTGGCAGATGCAAATCATATCAGGGCCTGTGCCATGCTGGCAGGACCAGGTGGGCTGTCAAGAATAGTGTGAGGAGACAAATTCCAGAGACAAAAGAAGTAAGACCAAGTATAGCTGTGCTCAGCAGCTCTGCACAAGCTGGATCTGAGCTAAAGCCATGCAGAACAACTGCCTCTGCACCTGCAGCTCCACGCTCCTCGTTCCAGGGCTTGTTCATTCAAGCCATGATGCAACTGCAGACCTAGATCTGGGCTACCACTGCACTGGATTAATGAATCCTCTGTCTGAAAGATGGGGATGCTAGTGTAACGCTGCAAGAGCCAACCTAACTTTGATATGGCCAGATAATAAGCTCAACTGAACTCAGACATGCACCGGACACAGACATTGGGTATATTATATTGTGTTTTCAGGTGCACCCAGTAGTACTTGTATAGGTTTCTTGTCTTACAAGTTGTCCCATTACCTTTGATAATGGGGATTTTACTATAAGATCTCTCTCCCATCTCTTATACAATAGTATTTATGTATATTGGAAGAAGAACAACTATGGTAGCTAAGATCTAAAAATTTCCCAAACGGTGAAATGGCAGCAGCTCAGCAGAATGCATTTTGCAAGACATTCAGAAGATGAAAAACTGTCCAGATATGACTGTATCAAATACAGGCTTGTTTGTTGCCTCTTATACTCTACTTATGTACACACAGCTAAGACAGACAGATTCAACCTGCCTTACATTTCCAAGAAGCTAGGGAATGACCAGGCAGAGTGCCAGGACTGGAGAGGCCACCTGACACAGAAAAAAGTGGACTGGTTTCTTTAGCAGGCATGCTACATTAATTAACTGCATAACACATTTGATTGACAGGATTTGGGTCTTTCATGTTCAGGAAAAACAACACTTTGGAAGGAAACAACAGTAAATAGCTTTTTTAAATGGTTGATTATGGCTACTATTTCTTCACTTCTACCTCTATTCCCAAGTCCTTTGTTGTCCTTGTTGTCCAATTTGTGCACGTGATTTTCTTCAAACTGATTTAATAGAAAGCATATTTGTGTACCCATTTCATTTCACTTCAGTTTCTCCAAAACAAATCTTTTTTTTTATTTACTTTCACCTTTCTGTATCAGCCTTTTGCTGCAGCTTCTGTTTTCTCCTTGTTTTGACTGAGATGCAAAACCTGACATTCTGAGCAACTTTGCTTAATGAGGTTCCACTTTTTGAAAGAACCAGAAAAAAAAAATCTGTTTTCTTCAGGCAATTTCTATTGTCTGTTTTCTTTTTTAATGCCTCTTCCATCTCTTTCTTTAGGATCTGTACTGCATCTTTTATTTATTCTAGTTCTCTCCATCTCTTTTTTATTATTTTTTCTCCTCCTATTCTTCCTTACTTTCCCCCTAACCTTTCATTTCCTCTTACCTTCCAACTTCTCTCCAGTGTGGAGTAGAAACTCCTGCCTTCCACCTTTAGAGCAGAAAAGTATACCTTGGGTCAGCCATAATATTTGAATATAGCATGGGAGTTTGTGTGTTATGCTTCAGTTTGACTCTCCTCTGCCCTGCCTCCTCATTCTGTATGTCATTCTCCAGCATTGTCCTAACTTCCTAGGCAAGGCATGAGAAGGATATGGCCATGTTTAGTCAGAGGTCCCACTTGAGAGGTGAAATAAATTTCTTGGTTTGCTGAGGCTTATAGCAAGTTCTGAGGTGATTATTGGCTGATTAATAATGATAGGAGAATGAACAATCTCCCTAGCCAAATCACTGTCCTGCCAGTAGCATCTGACATGCTGAGAAATCCATTTGAATGCAGAGGCATGTGCACAGATTCACCAAAGGGGCATTTCAGGAGTGTATGTTTAAAATTAAAACTATGTTTTGGCAAATAAAATTTACATCAATAACATGTAAGCCTGTAACTTTCTGTCTTCAGTCAAATTACAGTCATACAAGATCTACCTGACTGCAGGGACCAGCCTGGTAGTCAGAAATGCAAGCTTATTTTGAGTTTCACTCTTGAATCCATTAGATGAAGGATAAGTTTTACCACTTTTGGGCTCCTGTCCTACAGAACACTTAAGCTGACCTACAACTATTGCTTGTAATTTGCTGACTGATGTAGTGAGGGATACTTGTTTGCTGTTTCACTGCTATAATCGTTAGAAAGTGCTTCCTCTTGACTGGAATCCACAAAATTAATTCCTACGGATCCCCAGCTAGCTGGTGCGTTAGTTAGCCTCTTCTCTCTGTCATCAAAAGAACTCTTATCACAAATCAAAAAAGGCCATGAAAACAGAGAACAGTGCAATTATTTCAAGTTCATATTTTTACCAGCTGTTAATCATGCCATCAGTTTCCTCCCACTCTGCTTCATGTGCTGTGCCTCTTCATTTCCTTTAATCATGAAGTACTGCACTTGTCAAGCAAAAAGATTCTTACAAAGTTCAAGGTTCTTCTGAATTTAGGGATTGTCAGCTCTGACAGCCTTTCAGCTAAGTTTATTAGGTATGTTTTAGCAACTCCATTCAAGGAAAAACATTTTGTCGCCAAGCTGAGGTACCATATTGATTCCTGTAGTTATATTGTGTTTATACTTTCCTGTGCCAAAGGGACACTTGCACCATATGCAAACCATAAAATGATGGCCCAAAAGAGCAGTAGCAAGGACCAGGAGACAAAAATGTGCAAATCTTAGAGTTTATCCACCTAAGATGCCCTGTTTCACTTGTTGGTTTCTCCTCCATTTCTCAGCACTTTTTTTTTTTCTCTTAACAAAGATGTTCCTTTCTACCTACATAATTTGTAAGTCTGGTGTCCCAGACTAATTTAGTTGTGCTGTTCAGTGAAAGCACACTAGGCTGAACATCGATACAAATACACAGACTTCTGTAAATGTCTTGATTTTTTCCTTAGTGAAACCATAGGTCTCCTTTGGTAATGTAAATCCTGCTAAAGGGAAATTCAGACAAAAATGTAGTTGAAACACAGTTATACAGTAATAAATTATGAAAGACAGCTGTTATGAGCTTTTTTTGCCTCTCATTATGAATGACAAAAACCCCTAACACTCCAAGTTGAGTTCGATGTGTGGTTCAACAGTTGCAGCAAATCTTTAGTAAAGGCCATGCCAGGATGGAATATATTGGCTGCTTTCTCTAGATTTAAAACTGTAGTGATAAAAGAATACTATGTTTTCTACTGAGAGACACCACTGTTCTATGGTTTCAGTTTTCATGTAATAGACACTTGGGCAAGGTCCTTTAAATCCAGAATCCAGTTTCTGGTATATAAAACTCAACTTGTTTTTCATATGCTTGCATGGGCTTAAGTGCTTCACCATTGACTCTGGCTATTTTGCTACCTTACCTATTATTTTGTGTTTGAAATTGTACTTCGGGTTCCTTGAGACAGGAATCCCATAATGTATTTTGGATGGTAGAGGTGTTCAGAATACACCGAGGTGACTTAAAAAAAAAAAACATAAAAAGGAAAAAAAACCCATAACATGGCAATGTTTCTGCATTTCATAGGCCTTTGTTATATACTTCTCTACCATTTTTTACCTTCTCATACAAAGGATTTTGGGTTAGACTTGGAATTAAATGTTGCAGGTGGGCAGCCTGTGAGGAAAGACTCTAAGTATAATGTTTTTACAATACTTTATTTACATGGATCTGCTAATAGGTTGTCAACCAGATAAGTAAAGACAAATCTCTCCACACAGCTAACTGATCAGAAGAGTGCTTTTACCATAGTCATGACTTCAGAAATGAAGTCATTAGCTCAGGAGGCTTTTGATAGTGTTTCTTGACTATTTTAATATCCCTGTGAAAATACCATCTTTTTGGGAAAGAGGTTGCTTTCATGGCATGCACGTTTCACTGTTTCTGACTTTCTCAGGCACCTATTTTTGCCAGTGCTGGGACACAGATACTTCCTTTTGATTTTATATGGGGTACTATTCCAAGCATTTCCTGAAATTCTATATTGTAGAAAGTAACTTTGAGCTTAATGTTACACGTTTAACTTGCTATGCCAATCTAATGTAGCTAGGCACAAGCAGTGTTCATTCCTATATGAGTGGTCATTTCATTCCTGAGTGCCCAGGCACAAAATTCCACAACAGTTTTCATTAAGAGTAATAGAGTAGTAACCAGACAATCATGAAGTTCTGAGATCAAAAGACTTTCTCAAATGTGCCCAGAAACGCACTGGCAGTGCCACTCTGTTGATTGCTTTTGCCAGAGTTCATTTTCTGGGTGACAAGAGACAGCAAGGAGCAGAAAGATTTGCTGAGAAATCACGGCGCTCTCAGTCTCTGGGCAGTGACAACAGCAGCACAAACTGACCTTATCTATCACTGATGAATGCTCCCCATAAATACAAACAATGCAAGAAAGCAGCTGATAATGCAACTTCTTTGGTAAAACTCTGTGATTTAGTGTGCAATATGCTGGCGCTTACTGTGTAACTTTAATACAGAACTCCAGGATTTACAGCAGTTCACAATGTGCGGAGAACATTGTGCTTGCTTGGTTTAGCTACTTTGTTAGAACTTTGATATGTATTTGCCAGTTAGCTGAGTGACTTGGGGAGCTGGATCAAAGAAAGCTTTCACGTGTGTGCATCTGCATTTTTTTCATACATACAAGTGCATGTATTGGTAGATCTATAGCCTTATTTATCTAGAAAAGTGTGTCAAGTGTTAGGCTTATACAGTAGTAGTTATACAGTTGGTATCTATAAATGGTTGATTATTTTCAGAAAAAAACTCTGAAAGGCTTTTCTTTTCCTTTTATTACTCTACTGTTACTCCTTATATTAATGCTACTGTGTATCTGATGCTTTAGAGGTGTGAAGTATTAATAGACAAGAGGCAGTAACTTATCTATGCTGCAAATTCCATAGACTTTAGACTGTACCTTTTCCCCCATTTACAGCCTTTGGGTACACCCCATCTAACTGCTTTTGACTAACAGGAGGAGGGAGAAAGGAAGAGCAGATTTGTGGCTTGAGGGGCAGAACATGACAATTGTTTAAGTATTTTCTGATTTGAAATTACATGGAAGATAATCCAGATGCAGTGAAGGTAATAAATTTCTCACATACTTTAATAGTGTCTGTTAACATTAATTAATCTTATGTTGATGATACACATACACTGCACCTCTCAAAATCATGCTGATGTTTTCATAATGTTGTTTTCCAGCATCTGATGCACTGCCATAACTCATATGAAACTCCTGCATGAGTATGGCCAAGAATAGAAAAAACTGTCTGAGTAAATATTTTTAATAGAAAAATAGATGTCTGAATGAAAAAACATTTAATTCAATAAACTGTGGTATGCTGTGCTGTGAGATGTCTTCCAGGAACTGGAAAAAAGCAGCATGTTCTTTGATTTGGGTTTGTTTGTTTGTTTGTTTTCTCAAGTGTCATCTGAGTTGGTTCTTCTTCAGCACTGGAATCTATAGCATAGGAGCAGTATTTTAAAAAGTGCCACCTAGTTTGCATTTCTTTGGAGTCTTTTTGGGATTTGTTGTCAGCATGTCTTAATGGTTTCACTGACAGTTGCTGTCTGCAGGATGAGCAGACCAGTGCACTTGTTCTGTCGTACTGGAATCACTACATAACTACCATGGACATTCTCCCAGTGTTAACACTGTGAAAAGGCATGGCAAAGATAATCAAGAGAAGTGGGAAAGATTATTTATTATGAACAATACGCTTTAAATAGGGTTTGGTTTTGATTCTCCTTTATTAAAAATCTTCTGAGCATCCAGATTTGACCAGACAGCCCTTCCAGTACCTGAAGGGGGCCTATAAGAAAGATGGGGAGGGCCTTTTTACAAGGGCGTGTAGTGACAAGACAAGGATGAATGGCTTTAAATTGGAAGGGGGAAAATTTAGATTTGAAGAAATGCTTTCTGATAAGGGCGGTGAGGAACTGGCCCAGGTTTCCCAGGGAAACTCTGGATGCCCCCTTCCTGGAGGTGTTCAAGGCCAGGTTGGATGGGACCTTGGGCAACCTGGTCTGGTGGGAGGTGTCCCTGCCCATGGCAGGGGAGTGGAACTGAGTGATCTTTAAGGTACCTTCCAACCCAAATCATTCTATGATTAAGAAACTCATGTTTTCATTTTGCAGGGCTGGAACAACATTACTGCAATAGCTGAGTGAAGACCCCTGAGCATGTAGCATGTTGTAAACTTGCTGTAATAGAAGAAAGTATTTCTGGTCACTTTTCTGGGGAGGTTTCTTTGCTGTGATTCCCCAGCTTTTGCTGGGGATATCAAGGCACAGTCAGACGCAGGCAGTAGGAAGTCTAAGTTGTTGCTTGTGATAGCTCCCATCTTTGTACGCTGCTGTTCAATATATGATGCCTTCTGTTCACTCTTTGGTGTTTCTACAGCTTTCAGTATTCAGATCTTGAACTTTAAAAGCCGTCCCCAATTTAACACAGAGCCCCTGATGCATCTCTAACTAGGGATGATAATTAGATGAACCAGGCACACAACAATGTTCCGCTAAGGATAGTTTCTGTGGCAAACCTTTGAAAAGCAAAAGATAAACTCTCACCGGAATACAAAAAGAAGTGGTAACCATATGGGGATTGTGATGTTGAATATATCAGAGAAATCAAGAAAAATATATCTCAGGATAAGTCAACATATGGCAGGCATCAGCAAGGCTTAGACATTCTCAGCTTGAGCTGTGTGTTTCCTCCACAGGTCACAGAAAAGATGCTAATGCCAGGAAAAAAAAATATGAAAGATCAAAGTCTGCACATGAGTTAAAAGCAGCTCAACATGTGGGCACAGCGAGTAATCCATGGAGCAAAATGAGCAGCCTAATATACTGCAAGCTGATGCTTCTAACACCTGATTGTAGCTACTGGGAACAACCACCGCAGTTCCCCTAGGCTGCAGCCTAATGTTTGCACCATGAAATAAAAAAGTAATCAGACTTCCTATTGCAGGGTATTGAGCCATCACATAAAGTGATAATTAGAATTTCTCTTTGGCTGAATCTTATACCACCCTAATCACCATGGTTTCTGAAAATGCACTTTAAACAAAAATTAAACTGTTGGGTTTTTTACTTCCTCCTGCCCCGATCTCTTAGACTTGCTTCCTGACTTCTTATCTTCTTCTTTCCAGGGCTGCTTAATAGGTCATGTGTATTTTAGAGAGCACTTCGCTTCAACTGAAGAATCGGACACCAGCCCCTGCCAACAGCCATATAACTGACTGGATAGAGCAACAGATCATAGAATCATAGAATAACCAGGTTGGAGGAGACCCATCGGATCATTGAGTCCAACCATTCCTATCAAACACTAAACCATGCCTCTTAGCAACTCATCCACCTGTGCCTTAAACATCTCCAGGGAAGGCAAGTCAACCACCTTCCTGGGCAGCCTGTTCCAGTGCCCAATGACCCTTTCTGTGAAGAATTTTTCCCTAATGTCCAGCCTAAATCTCCCCTGGCAGAGCTTGAGGCCATTCCCTCTTGTCCTGTACCCCGTCACTTGGGAAAAAAGGCCAGCTCCCTCCTCTCTATAACCTCCTNGTGATTCTGTGATTCTGTGATTCTGTGATTCTGTGAGTACAGAGGGAGAATAACCTCCCTGGACCTGCTGGTCACACCATTTCTGATACAAGCCAGGATGCCATTGGCCTTCTTGGCCACCTGGGCACACTCTGGCTCATATTCAGTTGCTGTCAACCAACACCCCCAGGTCTCTCTCCTCCAGGTAGACTAGACAGACTTTCTAGACAGACTTTGCTTAGTCTGTAGCACTGCATAGGGTGACAACATACATGCAAGGCAGTTTCTTCTCTTTCTGGAGGTATTTCATATATTTACAAAACAAATTTGACCAGTTTGTGATGTGCCCATCTATCATATAGTGAAAGGGAGTTAGCAGTTTCCAAGGTAATTTCCCAATTTCCCTGCCAACAGCTCTGAAAGGGTCCCCATGGGAAATAACCATTAAGCATCTTCCAATCTGCAATCATCTCAACAGCTTCAGAAGTGGAAGGACATGAAGGACCTGCCATCTTACCAAAGCCCAAATTCTGAGGCAGCTGAGATTAGCAGAAACTCTGATTTAATGGTGATAAAGACCTGGAGATACAATGAATTGCACTAAGTAGCAAATTACTGTTTTCCCAAATATATTGTATTTGCCTTGATACAATAAATGTCCATTTTTACAATAAAAATCTCCCTTGAGGACCTGCAGCAGAATTAGTATTGTCATCTGTCTAGCGTCATGTCTGGTGATGATACATCGTATTGTCATCTTGTCAAAGTGATTAAGTGAGATAAAAAGCTAAAATTTTAGCACTTTCAGTATAAATAAAATGCAGAAAGTGCTCTTTTTGTTTGTCAGCATCTGCTGTGCTTCAGTGATTTGGTACTGAAGGGGGAGGGAAGGAAAAAGAAAGGTGGGGAGAAAGGTGCGAAGAACCATTAATCTGCCCATCAACCTTAAGATTAAATCACTCAAAAACAATGGGCAATTTTATTTTCATTTACAAAAGAAAATGATAAAGCATCCTGTTACTTCACATTCTCAGAAGTAAAATCTACACAAGAGCAGTTAGTGTTACTCGCTACAATGTTATCAGGTGAATAGAATACATCAGTATCTTCCTTGCCCTACAATGGATCAGCCAGCTGGCCCCAAATACACCAGAAATACACTTTTGCTCTAGCACCTCGCAGAGAATATTGTCTTCAGTGAGGCCACTGCTGAAACTGCGATCTCATGTTGCTCTGAATATTTATTTTAAAAGGTGTTGCAAGTGACGTTTGTCATGTGGGCTGTACAGCAGTTATATTGCTATCTTGAGTTGTAATCAAGTTTGTTATTTTAGATCTAGATCATAGAATCATAGAACAACCAGGTTGGAAGACACCCACCAGATCATCGAGTCCAACTGTTCCTATCAAACACTAAACTGTGCCCCTTAGCACCTCATCCACCCGTGCCTTAAACACCTCCAGGGAAGGTAAATCAACCACCTCCCTGGGCAACCTGTTCCAATGCCCAATGACCCTTTCTGTGAAAAATTTTTTCCTCATGTCCAGCCTAAATCTCCCCTGGTGGAGTCATTCCCTCTTGTCCTGTTCCCTGTCACTTGGGAGAAGAGGCCAGCTCCCTCCTCTCTACAACCTCCTTTCAGGTAGTTGTAGAGAGCAACGAGGTCTCCTCTCAGCCTCCTCTTCTCCAGGCTA